>JAVJIF010015177.1:30000-108068 GCA_038442645.1 Agave tequilana
TATAATATTTAAATCACTGTTACAGTTAATTTTGTGGTCAATCTTTTCACTTACACTTTTACATTACCAACCAAACACCATAAAACACAATATACTTTCCCATTTACACTTTCATTTTATCAATCAAACACTATAAAACACAATATACTTTCTCATTTACACTTTCACTTTATCAATCAAACACCATAAAATACAATATATTTTTCCGGCTACAGTTCACTTTTTTCATTCTCATTTTATGACTTACGACTTGCGACGAAACAAACAGGACCTTGGTTTCAGTAAAGTTTTAGGCTTAGGAGCAAAATTAGGCCATTACCTTGAGTTATTGTTTAAATCAAATCCCTATGTCGTTTTGTTGCTTATTTTCTGTATGTATGTGTATGTGTGTATGAGACAACTGGCTTAGGAGAGAAGATAAGAAGGGAGCACAGAAGCCGTCGGATTATTTTTTTGGGTGGTTGAGATTAGTGTTTAAGTTAGTTTTTGGGTTGATTAATTTATTTTTGGGGTTTAATTTATTTTCTCTGAATCTAATCTCAACCATCCAAAAGCTAATCTGACGGCTCGTGTGCTCTCTTCTCATCTTCTCACTCAAATCAGTTGTCTCACCGGATCACTACTCTGTGTGTGTAGACTTGTGTCCTTCCAAAAAGATTTGAGCCCGAATCCTTTCAACTCAAATACAAGGTCTACTCCGTTAAAGTTGATCTATATTATTTTAAGTATCTATAAAATAAAAATCAAGTATTTTGAATAACTTTTGCTCATCCATCAAGCAGCACAAAATGGACGGCCATAAGTAGTGAGTTGGTTAGATCTATATCTTTAGACATACAAATTCTCGATCCGGCCATTTGATTATGATCTAAACATTTAAAAATTCCTACAAACCAATTTTTGTTAGTTTTAAATGTTTTACACCGTGAAATTAACCAACTCACTATTTAGGCCGTCCGTTTTCCCCTACTTGATGCATGGGCAAAAAGTATTCAAAACACTTGATTTTTGGTTTATAGATACTTGAAATAATATAGATCAACTTCAACGGGGTAGATCTTGTATTCAAATGTCGAAGAATTGTATTTAAGTTGGAATGATTTAGGCTCTAATCCTTTTGGAAGGACACAAGTGTGTATATATATATATTATATATATATAGATGAATTTGGGTATGTGAGGAAGCATTCGAGCTCGAATCTTCCCACTCAACTCAATCCCACGACATTCAAATACAAGATCCACTCTGTTGAAGTTGATCTACATTGTTTAAAGTAACTAAAAATCAAGCGTTTTGAATATTTTTTACCCATCCATCAAGTAGGTGCAAAATAAACGATCGAAATAATGAGTTGGTTAGTTTAACGATGTATAATATTTATAACCTAACAAAAATTGGTGTATAGGTTTTTTTTTTAAATGTTTAGATCATGATCAATGGTCGGATCGAGAATTTATAAGTCTAAAGTCATAAATCTAAGTAAATGTTATTTCGACCGTCTATTTTATGCCTACTTGATGGATGGG
Source organism: Agave tequilana (assembly GCA_038442645.1). Taxonomy (NCBI): domain Eukaryota; kingdom Viridiplantae; phylum Streptophyta; class Magnoliopsida; order Asparagales; family Asparagaceae; genus Agave; species Agave tequilana. The sequence goes on from JAVJIF010015177.1 coordinate 31,528, forward strand.
CAAAAATTATTAAAAACACTGATTTTTTATTTTTAGTTGCTTCAAATAATGTAGATCAACTTCAACAGAATGAATCTTGTATTTGAATGTCGTGAGATTGAGTTTGAGTAAGACGGATTCATGCTCGAATCCTTCCGCATGTACCCAAGTCTCGCTCTCTCTCTCTCTCTCTCTCTATATCCATCATGAATGAAATGTGTCTTATTAACCATGAAATTAAATGATGTGAAACGTGTATGCGTGAATCAGAAATCAGTGATAGAATGAAACTTCACTATGTTTCACCAACAATACAATCTTGTGTAAGACAACAGTTAAAACAAATAATGAAGCAGATGAATTTTACAAAATGTGCAACACAGTTGTACCTTTTTAACCTCAAATAAAAGTGATGCAACTACTCAGCTACGATGACACAAGCTTGTAAATGCAATATATATGAATAGCAACACAAGGTTACAGATGCTCACAATCTCATTATATAATGAAGCAGATTAAATCGATAAAATAATAGAGAATGATTATCAACCTACAAATAAATAGATCATTTTGAGAAAATTACCTACTGAGAATCACAGGGATCTTAGTGACCTGTAGAAGACGCCGATTTGTAGAGCTTGTCGTCACGATTGTAACGACACAGAGATATGCCTGAATCAGACACCGGATGTGAGTTACGCTAAAAAATGATGAGGATGTGCAAACGAGCTATCAGGTTTATTGTTCTTGTACTGTAGCACTTGGATTAACTACTGTAGCAACTGGGTTTGATTGAACCCAATAATTATAGTAACGTCGGGTCGGGTCGAGTTTATCCTCTAAACTCTTTTCTTCTTTTTTTGTGCTGCAGGTTGTTGAATAGGGATTCGCTGTGGCAGTATGAAGGAAGACGACAACGTGGCGGAGAGGTTAGGGAGGCCTCGACGTTGATGGCGGGGTCTGACGAGCTCTCAACGTCGACGATAGTGCTCGGCGGAGGCTGAAATCAAAGAGGTGAGGGCGAAGTGCTATCGGTTGGTGATGGACTATGGTCGGTTGCGGGCTTGTTGACGAGAGAGAGGAAGAAAGAGGGGACTTGATGGGTTCTTTGGTTGCTGTGAAGAAGAGAAAAGAGAGAAGGATATGGGTTTTGGGTGGCGGCTTTTGAGTAGGGGAAAGAGGAGGAAAGAGATAGTGGTTAGGGTTTTATTTAGGGAAATAATTAGAAAAAAAATCCTAAAAAAAGTTGAGACAACAAATCTCTAATAACGACTTATCAAAATTCTTCATAGAATTTTATTAATACAATAGGGCCTTTATATAGGCTTTTACAAAAATTGAATCCAACCCAAACTTAAACTCCTAATCTAAATAAAATTACAATCTAAATTTTAGAAACTAAAAAAAAACAAAATAAAACTAAAAAACAAAAATAAAGAAAAATATTCAAAACTCTACTACTTTAACTCGAACTTGGGCTTCTTGGATTCATCTCTTTGGCTCTTTCATCTTGATTAGATGTCTACATCACTAAATTATCATAAATGCTATTTTTGGGGCACACATAGTATCAAATCCTAGGTCTAGTTTAAAGATTAAAGATATTTTGTATCTACCTTTTACTTCATTGCATATTACAAACTGTTCTCTGTCAACAACAGTGCTTTCCATTTTTTATGCACAATTTTCATTGCTAAACTTTACTGAACTAACAATATGTTCTCTCTATAAATGAAAAGGATTGTACGATGGAGCCTTGGAAGCAACAAATATTAGCGCTGTACCCTGTTTTAAATATCGGCCGAGTCGGCCGAGATATCGGCCGATATCTCCTTTTTTGCCTGCTGCCGATACGATATGGATAAATCGTTCGCTATATCGTTTGCAGCAAAAAAAACGGCCGATATTTGAAATATCAGCTGATAAATTTCCCGATATCGGCCGATAAATCACCCGATATATCGCCCGATATGAAATAATTTATTTATTACGTGACTGCGTGAAAATGTACATTATTTTTTATGTCTTTACATGCATATTACATCATTTTTATTAGGTAGATGATATGTATAACACTAAACCAACTTTTAGTTATCAGTATTTCATTATATATAGTTTCCAATATGAATGCCCGATATGCGCGCGTATCCCCGATATCTCCCCCGTTATCCGATATGAAAAAACCTCATCCGATACGATCCCGATATCCGATATTTAGAACCTTGGCGCTGTAGAGAAATAGAAACCCTAGAAAGGAATTGATTATTCAACATAAGAGAAGGTACAAAGTATATATAGAAGACAAGGTGGGTATAGGGGTAACAACCCAGTAACCCAATAACCCAATACTAATAACTAATTTTAACACTTCCTCTCAAACTAGTGCATAGAGATCTAATATACCCAGCTTGTTACATAGATTAAAAAATACCTGAGGTGATGCAGCTTTGGTAAGGAGATCAACTAACTGCTTTGAAGACGTGTGAAGTGGAACGTAACCACCTTCTTAGTCCAAGTATCTCTGACAAAATGACAGTCAATCTCAATGTGTTTGGTTCTTTCATAGAATACAGGATTCTGGGCAATATAGATAGCAGACTGATTATCACAATGCGTAGGCATGGGTCAAGGCTGTCTGAAATCAAGCTACATCAATAGATTTTTTTTTAACCACATAATTTTGCATGTCATTTGAGTCATAGCTCTATACTCAACTTCTGCACTCGAACGAGACACAACATCCTACTTTTTGCTCCTCCAAGTCACCAGATTACCTCCAACAAAGGTACAATATCTAGTAGTAGAGTTTCTGTCTTCTCGGTCACCAGCATATCCTGAATCCGAATATCTAGAAATACGTACATGCCTATGTTTCCTGTACACCAACCATTTTCCCTGGACAACTCTTAATGTAAATAAGAACCCTTATCGCAACTAGCCAATGTGTCTCTCTGGACTGATGCATGAATCTACTCAGAACCCTTACATCAAAGGTTATGTCTGGCCTAGTAATCATGAGATATATCAACTTTTCAATCAATCTTCTATATCTTCCTAGATCATCAAGTGCATGACTGTCATCAAATCATAAATTCACATTGGCTTCCATCGAAGTGGTAGCACGCTTGCATCCTAAAAGTCCTGCTTCCTCAAGAAGATCCAGAGCATACTTTCACTGGAAAAGAAGTATACTGTGTTTTTGATGTGCAATTTCAATTCTCAAAAATATTTTGGACGTCCCATATCCTTGATCACACAATGACACTTAAGATACTACTTAGTCTCCAATAGCTTAGTTGAATCACTGCCAGTCAACAAAATATCAACATAAAAACCAGAACTACGATGTCGGACTTTATGCGAACAAAGACAGAGCGATCTGAATAACATCGGTGAAATCCAATAACAGAAATGGTAAGGCTGAACATCTCAAACCACACCCTTAGGCTCTGCTTGAGTTCATATATGGCCTTCTTGAGACGACAGACTTTTGTTCCCCTGAGCAACATAGCCTGGGGGTTGCTCCATATAAACTTTCTTCTGAAGATCCCCATACAAGAAAGCGTTCTTAACATCCAGTTGGAACAATGGTCATGACAAGTTAACAACAATGGAGAACAGAATCCTGATAGAATTCATCCTGATAACTGGCGAGAATGTCTCAAAATAGTCGATGTCGTATGTATGAGTATACATTTAGCCATGAGCCTGGCCTTATATCTATTCACAGATCCATCTGGGCGATACTTTAAAGTAAAGACCCAGCAACAGCGAATAACATCAGTATCTGTTGGTGCCGAAATTAACTCCCAAGTTCTTCTAGAAACAAGAGCTTGCATCTCCTCATCCATAGTTTGCTTCCAGACAGGTATCAATAAAGCCTCTGTATAAAACCTGTATATAGACTCAGAAGACAACTAGGGCAAACTGACGAAAAGTGGGGTTAAGATGATCATAATAAATGAAATTCAAAATAGGATGATCAATGCAAGACTGTTTACTTTTTCGAAAGGCAATGAGAATATTAAGATCAGAGGGAGATGCTGATGGTGGAGGGGAGGACCGTCTGCTAAAGAGGGGATAGCCGGAATTGGTTTAGAGGCAGGAACCTTTGGGTGATGAGTGTAGACGTATCTGAAATCTCGAACTGGCTTATTTGCAGGGGGATCCTGAGTTTCAATTGGCGGCTCTGTCAAAGAAACAGTAGAAGCAGGTGTGATAGCGGCACAGCCGGTGACAGAAAAACAGTCTCAGATATAGTATTTGGAACCTGTGGAGAGAAATATGAAACAGACTCAAAGAACGTAACATTAGCAAACACCAAATATTTTCTGGTGGAGGGATTATAGTACTGATATCCTTTTTGCGTTCTAAAATACCCAACAAAGACACATTATATAAATCTAGGAGTAACTTGTCTAGGCAGGAGATAAGTCCTGAACAAAACAAGTGCAGCCGAAACACGGGGAGTCGTGGAAAAAGGTGTTTTGTTAGAAAATAGACAAGAAAAGGGAGATTTGTTATCGAGAAGAGAAGAGGGCATTCTATTAATCAAATGACAAGCACTTAACACAGTATCAGACCATAAATATTTTGGGACACTTATATGAATCATTATGATTCTAGCGATATCCAAAATGTGTCTATGTTTACGTTCAGCAACTCTATTTTGTTGAGATGTATGAGAGCAAAAGGTCTAATGAATAATCTCATTTTTGGAACAAAAAATAGATACATCTTTTCCAACATACTCAAAGGCATTGTCAGTACAAAACACACGAATTGAAGTAAAAAACTAATTTTTAATTTTATTAAAGAAAAGTTCGATAACACTGGAGACTCCTGACCTTTCTTTTAGAAGATACAACCATGTCATGCGAGAGAAGTCATCAATAAAAAGCAAAAAAATATCTAAAATCCTTAATGGAGGGTACACGACTAGGACCCCATACATCAGAATGGACCAACTCGAATGCAGAACTATTACGATTATTGACTATACTCTGAATGGTAGCACGATGATGCTTACCTAACTCACAAGACTCACAATGTAAAAAAGAAATAGAGGACTCAATAGGAATAACAGACCGAAATTTTGGTACCGAAGGATGACCCAAGCGCCAGTGCCAAAGTAAAACTGGATCAGGCTCACCTACAACCAAGCCAGTAAGGTCACTCAATCGCCCAAATAGTATACGTCTCCTCGCTCATGCCCCAAACCAATCCTCTTCCCAGTCGGCAGGTTCTGAAACACACAATGAGAAGAGAAAAAGGTTATTTTTTAGTATTATGTTTAGTAAACTGGCTGATAAATAGAAGACTAATAGGGAATCGTGGAGCATATAGGACATCAGCAAGGGTCAAAGATGGAGTAACTTGAACTATCCCATTCCTTAATACAGGAGAATGACTCCCATCAGCAATTTTAACAGAGGAGGTGGACACGTGACAAATTTAATGAAACAAACTCTTATTTAGTACTTGTCATATGGAATGAGACTCCTGAATCTAATATCTAGGGCTTTTGAGGAGAGGCAGTATAAGCGTGCATACCTGAAGCATATGCATGAGTCGCTGAAAGTTCTGAGAGAACTCTAGCTATCAGAGTCTATCATACTCCTCCTACGACAGTATAACTGTGTAAGAGGCAGGAATAGCAGATGAACTCTGAGGAGTACCACACGGTGTAGGAGAATCAGAATCAGATAGTTGTGCTCACTCAGGACGTCCAAATTTCTCCTAGCACTTTTCGGAGATGTGATTGTTACGTCCACAATGCCTACATTGCCTGGGGCCTTTTTCAGAGGCACTATGTCTGCCTCCATAAGATTCACGTCCACCTCCAACGAATTCACGTCATCGTCCTGCAAAATCGCGACCACGGCCACGATCATGACCTCTGCTACGACCTAAAATCATAGCAAACTGCTCAATGGATGGTGCAGATGAAACCTCAGATCTAGTAGAGACTCACATAACTCTCGAGAAGGTGACAATCAACGCGGGAATACTATCTCCTCTCAGTATCTGACCCCGCACCTGTGATCGTAGTGTAGGACTCAAGCCAGATAGAAATTTTGATACCGCGAGATCCTGACAATATCCCCTCAGTGTTGCTCCCTATCTTAAATATCGGCCGAGTCGACTGAGATATGGACCAATATCTTTTTCTTTCCCTGCTGCCGATATGATATGGGAAAATCGTTCGCTATATCGTCTGCAGCAAAAACGGCCGATATTTGAAATATCGGCCGATAAATTACCCGAAATATCACCTGATATGAAATAATTTATTTATTACACGACCGTGTGCAAATGTAAGTTGTTTTTTACTGTCTTTACATGCATATTACATCAATTTTATTTGGTAGATGATATCTATGACACTAATCAACTTTTAGTTATCAATATTTCATTATATATAGTGTCCAATATGAACGGCCGATATGCGCGTATCCCTGATATCTCCCCCGATATCCTATATCGATATGAAAAATCCCCATCCGATATGATCCTGATATCTGATATTTAGAACCTTGGTGTTGCTGCATGAGTAACAGCAGGTTGATGCATCTCTAATCTATCAATAAGACTTTTGAGTTCGTCATAGAACTCAGGCACAGATCTGTCTCTCTGTTTAAGCTCAAATAAACGCTCATAAATCTCAAACACTCTCGAGGGGTTCTTCTCATTGCCATACATTACCTTTAATGTATCCCATATCTCCTTAGCGGTAGTCAATAACATAACACTATCACTAATCTTCTTTAGACTGTTGAGAAGTCATGTCATCACAGAATAATTTCCAATAAGTCAGGTCACATAAGTAGAATCTGAAGTAGCAGGTGAATCTTAAAGGAGGTGAGCCAATTTGTTTTGAGTGCTAATGAATATGCGGAACGCCTGCGCCTACAATAAGTAGTTGGATCCATTCAACTTTACCATAGTCCCCAATATTGTCTCGGGAATAGAAGTCTCAACCATCGGAGATGAGATCTTAGTGGAGGAGGAATTTCTAGTCTCAAACATAGTAGCCACTAGATAGATCACCAAAAATTAGATAGTAGTAGCAGAAAATAGGCAGTAAGTAATAGAAACAAGCAACTTAGTTACTAGATAGAGGCATAGACAGCCAGAATTGCATCAAGGAAATAATTTCCTGAAATAGCCAGATTAGATGTAAAAATCTATTTTTTAAGCAGTAAATAGATCAGATCTTATCAGAGAAGCCTTGTAGAGCATCCAAATAACCAAATCAGATGTAAAAAAAAACTGATTTTTAAGTAATGAACAGATGAGATCTCATCAGAGAAGACTTGTAGAGCATCCAAATAGCCAGATCAGATGTAAAAATCTGATTTTTGAGTAGTTATGACCCTGTTTGAGACATCTGGAGAAGGCAGGACGGGGGCGGCACCTCTTGGAGGAGTAGAGGAGGGGGAGACACTGGTTGGAGGGTTTGGAGGAGGGGGCGACACCCTTTTGAAGACTTGAAGGAGACGGCGGAGGTGTTAGGGAGGTGGCGCGGCGATGTATGGAGAGGTGGAAGGATTATTTTGAGGAGAAGAAGGAGAATTTTCAGGAGGAGATGGTGGATTTTAGGGTTAGAGTTTACCTTGCTCTGATACCATGTAGAGAAAGAGAAACCCAGAAAGAAATTGATTAATCAACATAAGAGAAGGTACAAGATATATATAAAAGACAATGTGGGTATATGAGTAACAACCCAATAACCCAATGCTAATAACTAATCTTAACAGGCACTAACAGACTGGAGACACAAAGGGATTTTCTTTTTTTAAATCACATTCAGTGCTTAGACATATTACAATTCGACAGTGCGATTGCTTACTGTTTTTTGTTCTTTCTTTTTCAGTCCGAGCCCAGGCAAAGGAGAGTTGCATTAGGTATCTACATCCAGGATAAAACTGTGTTAATGCACGTTGCAGTTAATAGAGTGGATATTTTTCAAAAGTATTCATGTAGCTTACCCCTAAGTTTGGGATAAATGCTCTGTTGGTATTGTTGACATTGCACTTACAGATATTATTCTTCAGCGTAGCGTTCTTCTGCTTATTTACTTAAGACTGTCCTTTTCTGATTCTGTTAGCTTCTTTTCACTCTTGCACCCACATTTTTACTGATGCAACTGTGAATATCATAACATGGTGTGCTAACAACAATTATCTAAGACAAATTGTATGAAACCTAACATCAAATCCACTGTGGCAAGAAATAACAGGCACCTCCGCTTTAGAATGGTTATATATATTTTAAAATGTTATATGGTTCTGCTAGGCTAATGACCTTTTATTTGGTTATTGACTAGCAGAGATACCCTTAAAAGTTGTCTGATGTTGAAGATTGGTATATTCTTTGCAACTTTGTTGATTTGAATTCAACTTTCCCTGTCACTAGTTTTATAATGTTCTTTGTTCCAATAATTGCTTTGGGAATCTAACCAAATAATTGATTTCAGGCTGCAATTGCTTCATCAGACGACAAAGGAAAATACTTGGACCCAGAGCAAGTTGGAAAAGTGAAAAGTGAGGAGATTCTATTTGCTGAAGAACAACATAGATTGGAATCTGTGGAAACAGTAACTGACCAGATAAGTAATCTAGCTGTTTCTTCAACATCAGAGTTAACAAGCCCTTCCATTGACCAAATCGAGCCATCTAAACATGAGGATTCTGGTCCTGATATTGATAAGAGAATTCGAGCACTAAAAAAGAAGGTAATTCTAGCTTTGTATTTTCTTGAATTAATTTCCAGTTTTTTAGGCTCAACATCTAAATCTGTTCAGTTTATATTCATACCCTTGTTGCCAAAAGCTTTATACTCTAATGTTTTCTTTCTTTGAGTTCTTTTCTTTCTTATAAAACAACATATTCCTCTGTATGCTCATAATATTGTTTAGCCACGTACGTTTTGATGAACTTTCAGTGATTTGAATTCTAGATTTGCTTTATGCATGATGAGTTTTAAATTTCTATAATAATTCTCAATTTTGACAAATGTCTTTGATGCTGGTTATCACCTAATTGTCCTATTCTCAGCTGCTCAGACTGCAGTTGGCAACTTTTGTTTATGCTATATTGGAGCATTCTGATTTGCTTGGAAGAAATCTGACGATGTTAGTGGTATGTTGGGCATAATATTGCTTTCAGTCATCTGTTTTTAATGAACACCTTTGTACTTATTTTGTTGCTTGAGAAACCCTGAATACATGTGTGTGTGTGTGTGTGTCTAGGAGGGTTTATGCTCTCTTTCATGCCATCAATGCATCTGCAGAGTAGCCATATGCTGGCATCGTATATAGAAAGTTTAGCATAGGTTATAAATAGCTGTATCTCTTATGCTTGAATTCATTTTGAATGTAGCTTTACCCCCTCCATCTTCTGTAATTTACTCAATGCAACTTGTGCTGCAGATTCGGCTTGCAGAGGCTCAACTAAAAGGTGAGCAACAAAATATGAAGCCGGAACAGTTGGAGAAGATGGCCAAAGTTGAAGGATGGCGTGAGGAACTTAAAGTTTTGGAGGATCAAAAGGCTACTGTGGTTTCCTGATGTCAAGTGGTCTTTGGATCCTCTTTTGCAGTCTCGAATACCCATTGGGAATACTTGTATCTGATCCTGGGGTAGTGCTCCAATCTATGCCCTACTCGAATGAGTGATATATGTAGTGTTTTAGGACATGGGTCAATGTGGTGGAGTTTGATGAAACGATATATTATCGTTCAGGATTTTAATGTTGGTGACTTGTCCATCCATAACTGTATTTCTTTCACCAAGGCCTGCCTCCATCTCTCTCTCGAGTTGGTGTTACATGTCTTTCACTGCCAAAAGTGTTATACTTCACCACTTTCCAGATGTATTTAGCCGATTCTAGACAGTCGGTTGGCCTGTTCAGGCAAACTCTTTGTAAGCTAATACGGACTCTTCGTCATTCTCACCATGAGATTTCTCATTTAGATTCATTACTTAATCTCGTGGTGTTGAATCATTAGAAGCTGTTGGGGATTAAGTTGAAATGAGCTACCATCATGAAATATGTGATCATCTGCTTTTCGTTTAACATATAGCCTTGTGTTTTCTGATATCTATCCAAGTTGTAGGATTTAGCATGAAATTCTAAATTGTTGCATGGTAAGTGCGGATATGGAGGAGAATATATCCCTGAATAATCGATCTTGTTTGCTGGATTTCTTAGTTATTATATAGTCATTCCATCAGCATCATCCTTGATTTCTGTCTTCATCAAGACTTTTGACCCTTGCCTCATGCAGAAAGCACGATGATTTCATGAAGAACAATGCAGTTCATCTGTGAAATAACGCGATGAGGCATTTTCATGTACACCCGTGCTCTTATGCTCGAGGTAAAGTACCGATCCATGGTTAAGATCAAATTGACTTCTCATTACAGTTTTATGCTATGTATCTTGTTCAGAGAGCATATCACACATGCATATGTGAAAGAACTGCTTAGACTTGTCAAATATTGGATTACAATTTAGGAATATGCAGACGGTACTTTCTGTTTTCGAGTTTTTATTTTGTTTTGCAGTTCATATATTGAAGCACTCAACATCTTAAATGGAACTGAGGAGAGGAGTGTTCTGTTTGTTTGTAGATTACTGAAAATGCTTAGCCAGCAGTCTGAATTTATCTTGGTTTAAATGAGAATCCCTGCAACATTTGCATACAAAGAAATATGTTGGAATACATGAATACAAAAATTGTTCCCTGAAGAAGGGATCTTGTGATTCATAACCACAATATAAACACCAATTGCAATTAGCAATTAAGCTTCTCGCAACACCCCATCAACCCCCCACGGCGCCTCCACGCGCATACAATCCGATCCAGTACTCGCCTCAACTGACGCTGGAGCGAATACAGAGGAAAATACTGTCAAAATGTAGCTCATATAAGCAAATAACAGTATGTATGTAAATTAAAACTATACTTGAATCTTTGAAAATCGATGTTTTATGCAATAATAATGGAATGGAAATAAGTAGTGCAGTTCACCTACATGATTTGAATATGAACAGGAGCTCATCTCCATGAGCTCATCTTGGTCATGTGATACTATTATTCGATTGTAGCCCTGCTGCTTTTTTCTAAATTTTCTTCGCATCCATCCTCGGATTTTCCCTTGGAACCCTTTCCTTCTCTTCTGAAAAATATCCCAATTCAATAAAATGAAAACAATACTATTCAAGCTCGAATTCCTCGAATTTTCGACTAAAAAAAATTAGTCTCAATTTATCTTTATTTTTCAAAAAAATAAAATTAATTTAGAGAGAGAGAAATACGATGACATGCACGTGCACAAAATTGACATGTAGTTGGCACAAATGAATGAAGGCCAATTATACATGTCAAAAAGAATGGAACATATGAACTTTTGCTAGGCTCAGCTTACATAATGTTGTTGATCCTTGTAAGTGGACTTCCATTTCTTCCACTCTGCTGGAATCACTTTCCTCTCTGCCTGCTCCTGCTGCTGCTGGGCATTGAACTGCCTGAGCTGCTGAGAGTAGGCCAGCAGCATCACTCGGCGGTCGTACCCGCGCGCCGGCGCACGGTGTTTCTGGCGGTCGGTCTCCGGACGGTCAGTGCTCGGCCTTCGAGAGGCTTCCTCGTAGACTGTGATGACAACCTTGTTCTCCAGGGCAGTAGGTCTCTCTTTTGCCCCCTTTGGAATGGTTTGAACTGAAACAAGAGGTTTTACAGTGGAGGTGAGCTTTGATCCTTGTTTTGTGGGAGTCTTGACCCTATCTTTATGGTTGCACCAATTGGGCTCGTTCAATCTACCTTATGATAAGGAACAATGCTGCATGGACCAACCAATATTTGAGGGGAATCAAGAGTTCATCCTTGACCTCCCACTTGTTAATACTCAAAATCAGATAATTTTCTAAATCAATGAACACAATGGTTCTCTCTTTTTAGAGGATTTTTATTTTATTTTTCTAAGTGGTGGACTCTTGTTAAAATTATACCACATAAAAAATTATCATATTATCATATTATTGATAAAGCTTGCAAAAAAAAAGGAAATTCTTTTTTTTTTATTTGAGATAAAAAATGCTGGCAGAAACCTCTTGCTTATAAAATATTAACAAAGCATCCGGAAAAAATAATTCAAAATATTTGAACATAGATGTAAATCTAAGAAAATAACAACATAAAAGAAGGACACCAAAACAGGCTAGAATCTCTGACAAAACAAAAGAAATTCTTAGTCAATTTGATTCAATAACCATATTTTGTGACAACATCTATTTTGATCTTTCTCGTTCATGGTATGAGCCATCCTTCTTCATAACTATCCGATGGAAGGCGCAGCCTATTGCAGTCCTCATCCTCTATTGAGTACACAAACAGATCGCAGCAATCTACACAGTAGATGCAGTTTCTTCTATAATCCGAGCGCAAAATCTCCAGTCGAAAAGGAAGTTATGCTGTAATAATTTAGGAGCTGTTGCGCGCCCTCTGGAGGTTCAATGTCAAGATCAGAGTTTCCGAGAATAATCATAAAAGTAAGAACGGAAAACAAAAATAGAGAACACAAAATTTAATAAGTTCGACAAATTGTCTATGTTCTTAGGACAGAAGAGAGATCTTTCAATCATTAATACAAGTAACAAATAGAGTACAAAAAACTCTTAATATATAACCTCAGAGAACCAATAGAAGGAAAACCTAATCAGATAAAGAATCCTCTTCAAAACAAACCCAAATTGTACTCAAACTGTTAAATACGACTCGCTGTTTGTGAAGTCTCTAAACTGCCCTTGACAGTTGTCCATCCTATCCCTGTTGCTTCTCTGCTAGGAATGAGAACAGCCTTCAGACTACTTCTCTAAATTGCTCTTCCGAACTGATACTTTAAGCTGTCTTGTTGTCAACTCCGGAGTGATACCAAACTTCCTCTTGGAATGATTTCGAGATGCCTATTTGATAGTAAAACTCTGACCTCGTCCAAACGCCTATACCCAGAGTGCTTCACCCTTGCTCCGGGATCTGTAGAGGGGGACTCTCAAAGTAATTTGGGAAAAATACCTTTAAACCCCTGTGAAGAGATGGCCATATGAAAAACTCCTTACAGTTTGAACCAGTATAAATAAGCCCCTGTTCCCACTAAAAAATCACATATTATCTATATTATCCTTGATTGAATGCCCTGTCTGAGTTGATTTGAGCACCCAGCGTGACAGGCATTTAATGTTTATCACGCGCGCTAGCCGTATGGGCCGGTTTGGAGACCTTTTGTTGGCCCAAGGTTACAATCACCCATGATTAGTGTATTTTGATGATTACAAAACATATTAGTTATTTGTACTAATAACATTTGTTGTTTAAGTGTGTTTCAGATTTCTATTCATTCTAGAAGTCTTCTCTCACAAATACAAGGATTTGGACTCAAGTCAACTCCAATTGGGCTCAAGGAACAAGTGTTGAAGAACATATGAAGAAGCCTATTGAAGATCTTGAAGTCCTTAGAAACTTTGTAAGAAATAGAATGTTAAAATTGAGTATATGAAATTTGGCTCTAGGATTGCACACACACTTGTTTCATATATTTTCTATGTTTTGAAAATGGTTATTTCTAAGTTTTATGCCTTAGTTTATATATACATGTACCAAAAGCTTTATATCTTGAAAATCTTGTATAAAACATGTGTATAAACTATTTTTCTGCATAATACTTAGCTATATGTATTTTTAAAATATTTCTCAAAATTTTTCTAACTCAAAAACAGCCCAGTTTTTCTGTTTCAGGCAACTCCGGCCGACCGGCCCGGTCGACCGGCGATGTGTCTGGACATGCACTATTTGTGCATGTCTGTCGGTCGACCGGACCGGTCGACCGACGGAGAGCAAATTGCTCACAGTTTGTTTCGGTCGACCGGACCGGTCGACCGGAAGAAGGAAACTGTGTTTCCTCTTTTTGGGACGGTCGACCGGACCGGTCGACCGAGAGCCAACGGCTCTTTGCAGCTGGCCTTGCGGTCGACCGGACCGGTCGACCGCCAAGCCTGCTATAGCCTAACGGCTCTTTCCTCTTTGGGCTATTCTGAAAAACTGTTTTTTGTTTTCAGCTTTAACAGATTTTTGGAGAGTTGTTGGGGAACTTTTTCAGAGAAAATAAGACCAAAAAAAATTGTTTTTAACCTATTTTTAACCCTATAAATAGAGGAGAAGTCTCTCTTTCATATAACTAAGAAAAATCCTCAAGTTTGTGTTGTTTTCAAAAGAGAAAAGAAAAGAGTTTAAAGCTTTCATTCCAATTCTTTTTGAGCTTGTTTTTCAGTTGTGTTTGATTACTAATATCACTCTACAACTGAAGTTTTTCTCACCACACTTCATAGAGCCAAAAATCCTATACTCATTCTATAGTGAAGTTGTAATTGAAGTGAGAGTGTTTGTAAAAGAGTTTGAGAAATAGTGTAGTGATCTTGTTGTGATCACTTTGTTCTTGTAATCCTTTCTTTGTGGAGCAACCTCTTCGGTAGAGGTCCTTTGTACTCGGTGGAGCTCGTGCTCGGTCTTCGGTAGACCAAATTGTAAAGGCGTCCTCGGTGGATAGTGGAAACCCTTCACGGAGGTGAAGGCGGGGAGTAGAGCGGTGCTCGAACCTCGAAACAAATCACTTTGTTTGCGATTGCCTTTGCGTCTAATTCTTACTTTACTTTTCAATAGCTCCTTATTGCTTTCTATTGCATACTTGTGATATTGGTTAATTTTCTTGTGCTACTATTTGCTTGCTTGTAATTCTTGCCATATATCATTGTGTTTGCATCATTCTTCATATCATCCATTTCATACTTGTGTGTGCCAATCCCGTACTCATCCAACAAGAGCTTCACATAGCGCCTCAACCCATATTAAGGGGAATCAAGAGGAGTTTAGTCCAGAGCCTCGCAAGAGGAATTCGGCTACACTTGTTGAATTGTACTAAGTTGAGCCTCACTTGTTTTAGGTTCCGCATTTAGAGAGTTAAAATTTTTAAGATTAGCAATCACACCTATTCACCCCCCCTCTAGGTGTTTTTCAATTGGTATCAGAGCTTGGACTCTAGGATTTGGTTTAACAACCTTAAAGAAGATCCTAATTTGCTAATCATTTCATTCATATTCTATAGTAAAAATGACCGATGGAATTAAGACCCCTCCTAAGTTTGATGGACTTAACTTTCCTATATGGAAAGTTAAGATGACCGTGTTTTTGCAATCTCTAGGTAGCCGAGTTGCAAAAGCCGTGACTAAGTCCTTTAGTGTACCCCCCGGTGACGAATCCACTTGGTCCGAAATAGAGACTAAGGAATTCGATGCCAATGTCAAAGCTCACTATGCACTTCTACAAGCCCTTAATGATGATGACATTTCTAGGGTTATTCATTGCAAATCCGCATATGAGATTTGGTCACATTTGATAGTCACACATGAGGGGACCTCACAAGTAAAGAAGGCTAAGATTGACCTTCTTCGGTCCCAATATGAAACATTTAGCATGCAAGAAAATGAAACCATAGATGATATGGTTACAAGATTTACCAAGATTACTAATGGACTCTCTTCTTTAGGTGAAGATATCAACAATGATCAAAGAGTAAGGAAGATCATCCGTGCACTTCCTCCTTCATGGGAAGTTAAAGCAACAACCTTGAAGGAACTTAACGACAATGAAGAGATGGAGCTTATAGGTCTCATTGGGAACCTCAAAACCCATGAGATGGAAAGGAAAGGTAGGGAGGATATGGCTCCTTCCAAAAAGAAGACTATCGCCTTCAAGAGTCAAGCTACACATTCCGATGAAGACGATGAAGAAGAAGATGATGAGGAGCTCTCACTCCTTGTTAAGAATGTCCGGAAGATGTACAATAAGGCGAAGTACCAAGGTAGAAGAAGATGGTAAGGAGGCAAAGAAGAAAGAAGGATCACTTGTTTCAATTGCCAAAAGCCCGGACACATTGTTGCGGAGTGTCCGGACAAAGCTAAGCCCTCCACTTCAAAGAAGCCTTACAAGAAGAAGGTTATGAAGGCAACTTGGGATTCGGAGACCGAATCCGAGGAAGAAATAGACACCGCCAACATGTGCTTCATGGCTAATGAAGGCACAAGCAAGGTAACCTCTTCCCCTTCTCATGATAATGAACTTTCTATGGATGTGTTAGAAGAGGCTTTTGTTGAGTTGTCACAAAACTATGATTTCTTAAAGAAAAAGTATCTTAAAATGAAAAAGGATAATGAATCTTTAAGTCTTCAAGTTTTTACTCTTACAAAGGAAAAAGATGATTTGGTTTCCACTTTGGCCACTACCAAAAATGATTTTGAAAATATAAGATTTCTTGCAAAGGTAAGGCCCCACTAATTGATTCAAATGAAGTTTCTATGTTTAAGGAAAGATTAGACTCATTAAGTGTTGTTTTGAAAGATTGTGAATTTAACAAGAAGAAAATTGAGGCTATGTTTCCTAAGAAACAAGCCCCAAAGAAAAATGCTCATGCTTATGTTCATGCTCATGCTACACAACCTAAACAATATGGCAAAACCCCAAAACATGCTCACACTACACATACACATCATGCATTCATGTATGGTAGAGTGTTCTCATGTTCACATTGTGGACGGAAAGGGCACTTAGCCAATTTTTGCTATGATAGATTAAATGTATCACGTCATAATGTTTGGGTTCGAGGCACTAACTTTAAAGGACCCAAGAAAGTTTGGGTACCAAAATCAACAATTATGTTAAATGATGTAGGTACTTTCCAAATCCCAACGACGTAGAGGATTGTGGTATCTTGATAACGGTTGCTCAAGGCACATGACTTGGGACATCAACAACTTTGCAACCCTATCAAGATATCATGAAGGTGGCACCGTCACCTTCGGAGATGACGCCAAGGGTAAAATCATCGGTATTGGTAATGTAAAACTTGGCACCTCTCCTTTAATTGAAAATGTAGTTTTAGTTGATGGCCTCAAGCATAATCTCTTGAGTGTTAGTCAACTTTGTGATAAAGGTTTTGATATTGTTTTTGATAATGTTGCTTGTAAAGTAATTGATAGAACTTCTAATGTTTGTGTATTTTCCGGTTTTCGTGAAAGTAATGTTTATATGATTGATATGTTAAATATGTCTTGTAATATTACTTGTTTGAAAGCCCTCGATGATGACTCTTGGTTGTGGCATAGGAGATTAGGGCATATTTCTTTTGATCACATTTCTAGGTTAAACACAAAGGAAATGGTGAAAGGTATTCCTTACTTGAATTTTGAAAAGGACCAAGTTTGTGACGCATGTCAATTTGGGAAACAAACTAAGTCTTCTTTCAAGTCAATTAAGGATATCATGACATCACGTCCTTTGGAGTTAATCCATATGGATCTTTTTGGCCCTACACAAACCAAAAGTTTAAGTGGGAATAGATTTGCTTATGTTTTAGTTGATGACTTTTCAAGATTTACTTGGGTTTTCTTTCTTGAACATAAAAGCCAAGCATTCTCTTATTTTCAAATTTTAAAAAAAGAGTTGAAAAGGAAAAAGATGTTTCGATTTTGAGAATAAGAAGTGATAGAGGAGGTGAATTCATTAACCAACCCTTTACCACTTTTTGTGATGAATATGGAATAAAGCATGAACTATCTTGTCCTAGAACTCCACAACAAAATGGAGTAGTTGAACGAAAAAATAGAACATTACAAGAGATGGCTAGGACAATGCTAAGTGAATATGGTCTACCACATTATTTGTGGGCGAGGCCGTTAATACATCATGCTACATATCAAATCGTGTTTTCTTGTGTAAAAATACTACTAAAACTTCTTTTGAAATGTATTTTTCTAGAAAACCTAATGTTTCCTATTTCAAAGTTTTTGGTTGCAAATGCTTTGTTTTAAATACAAAAGATAATTTAGGAAAGTTTGATGCTAGATCTTATGAGGCTATTTTTGTAGGTTACTCAAACACTAGTAAAGCTTATAGAGTTTTCATTAGATCATCATTGACTATTGAAGAGTCTATTCATGTTAAGTTTGAGGAATCTAACAAGTTTGTTAAGAATGTTGTAGAAATAGATGCATTGGATGAAGGTTTGGAGAAAGTGACCTTAGAGGATGCTTCTACTATGGGAGACAAACCAAAGGATGATGAAGGAAGCGAAGCTAAGGTGGAAGAGGCACAAGGAAATGAAAATCTAACACATGAGGTGGAGCCTACTCAACCACTACCAAAGGATTGGAGATACAATCCACATCATCCCAAGGACCTCGTCATAGGTGAAGTATCAAAAGGAGTAACCACTCGCTCTAGACTTTATGACTATTGTGGTAACTATGCATTCATTTCTCATATTGAACCCAAAAATGTGCTCGAAGCCGAGGCCGATTCATATTGGTTGCTAGCCATGCAAGAGGAGCTCAATCAATTTGAGCGCAACCAAGTTTGGCACCTTGTTCCTAGGCCCCACGATAGACTGACAATTGGTACTAAGTGGATCTTTAAGAACAAGTTGGATGAATCGGGTAATGTAGTTAGAAACAAGGCTAGGTTAGTTGCCCAAGGTTACACTCAAATCGAAGGGATCGATTTTGAAGAAACCTTTGCACTCGTAGCACGGCTTGAAGCCATACGGATGACACTAGCATTTGCCTCATATAAAGATTTCAAATTATTTCAAATGGATGTTAAAAGTGCTTTTCTAAATGGATTTATTGAAGAGGAGGTGTATGTTGAACAACCCCCCGGTTGTTGATCCTACACATCCGGATTTTGTTTTTAAATTAGATAAAGCTCTTTATGGTTTAAAACAAGCCCCTAGGGCTTGGTATGAAAGACTTTCTTCATTTTTGATTTCAAATGGTTTTAAGAAAGGTAAAATTGACACAACATTGTTTACTAAACATGTAGAAAAAGATATTCTTATTGTGCAAATTTATGTAGATGACATTATTTTTGGTTCTACTAATGAATCTCTTTGCAAAGCTTTTGAGTCATGCATGAAGGATGAATTTGAAATGTCTATGATGGGGGAGCTCAACTATTTTCTTGGACTCCAAATCAAGTAAAAGAAGGATGGGATCTTCATCAATCAAGCCAAGTACACAAAGGAATTAATCAAAAGGTTTGGGCTTGAAGGATCGAAAGTAAGCAAAACTCCCATGGCAACAACTACAAAGCTTGACAAGGATGAACAAGGTATAAGTGTAGACATTAAATTATATCGTAGCATGATTGGTAGTTTGCTTTATTTGACGGCTAGTAGGCCGGATATTATGTTTTCCGTTTGTCTTTGTGCACGTTTTCAATCTTGTCCTAAAGAATCTCACATAATTGCGGTTAAACGCATAATTAGATACCTTAAGGGCACTATTGAAATGGGTTTGTGGTATCCTAAACCGGATTATTTGAAATGAAGAGTTTTTCGGATGCCGACTATGCGGGTTGTAGGGTAGATAGGAAGAGCACAAGTGGAACATGTCAATTCTTAGGTAATTGTCTTGTATCTTGGTCTTCCAAAAAGCAAAATTCGGTAGCCCTATCAACCGCCGAGGCGGAGTATGTTGCAGCCGGAGCTTGTTGTGCACAAGTTCTTTGGATGAAACATACTCTCCTTGACTATGATTTACACTTTGATCATGTTAAAATATTTTGTGATAATACTAGTACTATTCACATGACAAAGAATGCAAATCAACATAGTAAAACCAAACACATTGACATTAGGTATCACTTTCTTAGAGATCACTATGAGAAAGGTGATATTGTTATTGAATATGTTTCTACCGATTTTCAACTTGCCGATATTTTTACTAAACCATTAGACTATGCTAGATTTTCATTTATTTGTGGTGAGTTGAATGTTTGCATTATGGACTCTTAAAAATAAATTTTTTTTTCAATTGGTATTTTAACCCTTTTTGATGTATGACAAAAAGGGGGAGAATAAGTTTAGTTTGATATTTAGTTTTGATATTATTTGAGGTTTATTTTATGAAGAAAAAGAAAGTTTGTTTATTTAAGTTTTTGACAAAACTTTTGTACATTGAATGCTTTATGTATTGTGCTTTCAATAGTCCAATTTTTATACATAGCATTATTTGAGGGGGAGTTTTTCAAACTCCTCTTCCATGTTTATTTAAATAACCTATATGTTTTGTCATCATCAAAAAGGGGGAGATTGTTGGCCCAAGGTTACAATCACCCATGATTAGTGTATTTTGATGATTACAAAACATATTAGTTATTTGTACTAATAACATTTGTTGTTTAAGTGTGTTTCAGATTTCTATTCATTCTAGAAGTCTTCTCTCACAAATACAAGGATTTGGACTCAAGTCAACTCCAATTGGGCTCAAGGAACAAGTGTTGAAGAACATATGAAGAAGCCTATTGAAGATCTTGAAGTCCTTAGAAACTTTGTAAGAAATAGAATGTTAAAGTTTGAGTATATGAAATTTGGCTCTAGGATTTGCACACACACTTGTTTCATATATTTCCTATGTTTTGAAAATGGTTATTTCTAAGTTTTATGCCTTAGTTTATATATACATGTACCAAAAGCTTTATATCTTGAAAATCTTGTATAAAACATGTGTATAAACTATTTTCTGCATAATACTTAGCTATATGTATTTTTAAAATATTTCTCAAAATTTTTCTAACTCAAAAACAGCCCAGTTTTTCTGTTTCAGACAACTCCGGCCGACCGGCCCGGTCGACCGGCGATGTGTCTGGACATGCACTGTTTGTGCATGTCTGTCGGTCGACCGGACCGGTCGACCGACGGAGAGCAAATTGCTCACAGTTTGTTTCGGTCGACCGGACAGGTCGACCGGAAGAAGGAAACTGTGTTTCCTCTTTTTGGGACGGTCGACCGGACCGGTCGACCGAGAGCCAACGGCTCTTTGCAGCTGGCCTTGCGGTCGACCGGACCGGTCGACCGCCAAGCCTGCTATAGCCTAACGGCTCTTTCCTCTTTGGGCTATTCTGAAAAACTGTTTTTGTTTTCAGCTTTAACAGATTTTTGGAGAGTTGTTGGGGAACTTTTTCAGAGAAAATAAGACCAAAAGAAATTGTTTTTAACCTATTTTTAACCCTATAAATAGAGGAGAAGTCTCTCTTTCATATAACTAAGAAAAATCCTCAAGTTTGTGTTGTTTTCAAAGAGAAAAGAAAAGAGTTTAAAGCTTTCATTCCAATTCTTTTTGAGCTTGTTTTTCAGTTGTGTTTGATTACTAATATCACTCTACAACTGAAGTTTTTCTCACCACACTTCATAGAGCCAAAAATCCTATACTCATTCTATAGTGAAGTTGTAATTGAAGTGAGAGTGTTTGTAAAAGAGTTTGAGAAATAGTGTAGTGATCTTGTTGTGATCACTTTGTTCTTGTAATCCTTTCTTTGTGGAGCAACCTCTTCGGTAGAGGTCCTTTGTACTCGGTGGAGCTCGGTGCTCGGTTTTCGGTAGACCAAATTGTAAAGGCGTCCTTGGTGGATAGTAGAAACCCTTCACGGAGGTGAAGGCGGGGAGTAGAGCGGTGGCTCGAACCTCGAAACAAATCACTTTGTTTGCGATTGCCTTTGCGTCTAATTCTTGCTTTACTTTTCAATAGCTCCTTATTGCTTTCTATTGCATACTTGTGATATTGGTTAATTTTCTTGTGCTACTATTTGCTTGCTTGTAATTCTTGCCATATATCATTGTGTTTGCATCATTCTTCATATCATCCATTTCATACTTGTGTGTGCCAATCCCGTACTCATCCAACAAGAGCTTCACATAGCGCCTCAACCCATATTAAGGGGAATCAGGAGGAGTTTAGTCCAGAGCCTCGCAAGAGGAATTCGGCTACACTTGTTGAATTGTACTAAGTTGAGCCTCACTTGTTTTAGGTTCCGCATTTAGAGAGTTAAATTTTTAAGATTAGCAATCACACCTATTCACCCCCCCTCTAGGTGTTTTTCACCTTTTTGGTCCAATATTTTCTAAATTCTGTCCACCTGATGGATAAGTTTTTTTGGATTGATATTTTTTTTTTGCAGAGATTTTTTTTTTGCATATATGCTATATTTCTGTCAACTCTTCTCCAAACTTCTGTCCACCTTCTTATATATTCTGTCCACTTTCTTTAAAATGGTGTCCACTTTATTTTAAATTCTGTCCACCTATTCTAATTTTTTTAATATTATATCTATTTTCTTTACGTTATATCTACAATTTTGTCCGCTTTTTTTAATTTGACTTCTTTAATATTCCGTCCACGTTTTCAAAATATTATGTCCACCTACTCTAGTATTTTGGCTATGTTGTGAATGATTTTATCCACTTTTTTCAACAATTTGTTGAGAATGTAGACAATCTTCAGCGACCCTGGGGCTGGCGGGGGGGCGGAGATCGCGCCCTTTTCTCCTTTTATATTTCTATCTAACTTTCGCCTTTTTTGTCCACCTTCGTCAATTTCTTTTTACTTTTTATATTTCTATCCAATTTCAAGGTGGATAAATATTTTTGTATTGATAATTTTTTTTGTAGAGTTTATTTTTTGCATACATGCTATATTTCTGTCCACTTCAAAGTAGAAAGTTAGACAGAAATATAAAGAAGTAGAAAGAAATTGACGAAGGTGGTCAAAAAGGCGAAAGTTGGACAGAGTAGATAGAAAGTGGTCAAAAAAGGTGAAAGTTAGATAAAAATATAAAAAAGTAGACAGAAATTGACAAAGGTGGGACAAAAAAGTGAAAGTTAGACAGAAATATAAAAAACATAGACATAAATTGACGAAGTTGGACTAAAAAGACAAAAGTTGAACAGAAATTATAAAAAGTAGGCAGAAGTTGAGTAAGACAGACTTAAAAGGAGAAAAGTGCGTGATCTTCGCAACTTGCCACCCCTGGGGGCCACTGAAGATTGTCTACATTCTCTGTTGAGAAGGTAAATAAAATCATTCACAAGTTAACCAATACTAGAGTTTGTGGACATAATAGTTTGAAAACGTGAACAAAATATTAAAGAAGTCATATTTAAGAAAGCAGACATAATTTTAGAGATATAACGTTAAAGAAAATTGATGTAATATTAAAAATTAGAATAGGCGGACAGAATATTAAATAAAGTGGATGACATTTTGAAGAAAGTAGACAAAATATATGAGAAGGTGGACAAAAGTTTGGAGAAGAGTTGATAGAAATATAGCATATATGAAAAAAAAAACATTATCTTTGCCCAAAAAAAAAAAAAAAATCCACCTTGAGGTGGACAGAATTTTAAAAAAAAAGTGAACAAAAAAACTTTCAAACCGGCTCACGTGACTAGCGTGTGACAAGCATTAAACGTATATCACGCTAGGCGCTTAAATCAACTCAAACAAGACATTCGATCAAGGCAATATTAGCAATATGTGATTTTTTAGTGGAGACAGGACTTATTCACACTGTCTTATTCACACTGGTTCAAACTGTAAGGAGTTTTCACGTGGCCATCTTTTCACAGAGGCTTAAAGACATTTTTCTCTAGTAATTTTATTTCGGGAGCTCTCCGCCCCCTCCAACCTCCACGGGCGACCTGACTGCGTAGGTTGATCTGCATAATGACAGCCTGTCCGAGTTACTTCTCTGCTAGGAACGAGAACAACCTTTAGACTGTTTCTCTAAATTGTTCCTCAAAACTGATACTCTAAGCTGCCTTTTCTCAACTCCGGAGTGATACGGAGCTACATCTCGGAGTGATTCTGAGATGCCTCTTTGATAGTGAAACTCTGAACTCGCCCAAACGCGCATAACCGGAGTGCTTCACCCTTGCTCCGGGAGCTGTAGAAGGGGACTTCTCAAAGTCATTTTGTTCCAAGGGCTCTCTGCCCCCTTCCAACCTCCACGACGACTTGACCGTGCAGGTCGATCCTTGTAATCACTCAGCATATAGCAACAAATCGTCCTCCTGTGCACCGGGTCATACGACGACTGTGCGACTGTCTAGAACAGCTGATGGGCCGATCTTTTGCAATATCTCTGAGTCATCTTCAAACACCAATTAATTGAGTTAAAAAACTCAATCTTTTAGATATACTCCCCACAGGAGCAGCACTCGGTCACCCAAACTTGTAACTCTGATCAACCTCTTAGTCCTAGTCTCTAGCTTGAACGCTTGAAAGTCGAACATTCCGTCATTATTAAACATCCAGCAGTAGCTCTTCATCTGAATCGACCAAGAACACACTCGAGTAACAAATCCTAGGCAAGGCGCCGACTACTGAACGAAGTATCATTCTCATACTGCAGGGTCAACAATGTAGCCTCTCTCGTACAATTATCAGCTGCTGAAAATGTGCATATAGCCTACCATTGTGAAATTTCGCAAGGCATCCTACACAACCCACTGCTCACCTCCGAGTCTGCACGACGCGTCATCGGCACTAAACCATCCATGGGCGATCACCGGCCTTGCATGTACAGCCCTTGATTGGCCTTCGCCTTCAGGAGCCTCCATTGCTAACCAGCCATTGGAATAACCGATGCAGTAATGATTCGGTGGAAAGTAGTAGTTCATGGACAGCTAGCTCTCGGAAGTTGCCCTCGAAGAGGCACAAGAAAATCAACTTACGGTGGCACTTGCCCGTGAGCTGTGCCGGCAATGGGGGAGGCCGATAGAGGCTAAGCCATGCGAGCACGATGGATCGCCATGACCTGCAGACTAATCCGAAGCTCAACAAGTCCGGGAAAAGTTAGGCGCGAGAGGACCAGGTCGAGGAGTACGTCTGGAAAGTGAGACCATATTGATATTGATCTGCTGGATGTAGAAGAAGACGCAGTATATAATTGCGTCCTCCCTCCATGATCAAGTACAGAAAGAAGTAGATGAAAGAAGGAATTTATAGGTTTCAATGTCCGTTGTATGCCATACAGGAAGTAGTTCTTTTCAAACTCTGCTTTTCTAAACAAAATATCTCATGCTATATCTCCTGGCTATTATATAACATAGACTAAACAGCTATTCTGTTGTGCATATATACATAGTTTTAACCTGGAGGGATAAGTCTTTGATGACCCCATGATTAGGGCTACAAGAAGCAACAAATGACCTTCCCATATAAATTTGTGGCACCAAAACATTACAAAATGAGTTCAATTGTCAACTATAAAAAGAAAACCTTTAAACAAAGAAGGAATCACACGAAGTAACAACCACTGGAAAGGAAGAGTCATGTTGATCATAGAACATAATTCCATCAAACAGAAATCAGAATGCAAATAAGTTTCACATACAACCTCCGTCGCTACAACTTTTGGTAAAAAGGAAATTGGATGAGGAGGAATGCATTAAATCCAAGCTGACAGTTCGTTCCTGCCCATGCCTTATCATCAGACCAATAGAGGTGAAGCTACCATAATGAAAATATATACTTTGAGAACAGAGGAAACAGACCATCATAAACAGTGGGAACAAAAGAATGAGCATTTCCCACACAGTTGACTGAACAAGCAGCTCTTGTTTGTGTTTTCTAAATAAATTAGCTAATAACTAGACCAAGTATTTCAACTCAGTCCAGACACAGATCTCCCCCGGCTCCTCCCCTGCCGCCGTCTCTGCCGTCTCCTTCCATCTCTCATCAAATTCAACAGCCTTCCACGGCTCCTACCATTGCCAGTATGAATATCATCTTCTTCCGACTGATAACCAACAGCTGAACCACCATTGCTGTTGTCCTCATGAATTCCATTATCCCTGCGAATCCTTGCAAGAAGACTGCTCTCCTGCTGCAAGGCTGCAAGAAAAAGTAAGAAATTCTGAGGAATACCCCGACTGCTACTGCTCCCCCTTCTTCCCCGCAGAAAGTCCATATCCCCTCCACTATCGTCATCAAACTCGTCATCGTCGTCGTCGTCGTCAAATTCTTCAATGTCGCTATTGTGGCCATTCATATCAATCACATAGTCCCCAAGAACGACAGCCCCTGGCATTGATGACCTAATTGTGCTCATCACGTCCTGATGCTCGGTCTGCATCTCAAGCGCTCTCCACTTCGCTTCAAGTGCCGGATCAACCTTCCGGGGCTTTGACTCGCGATGCTCGTCTTTCACATGCTTTTTCAACTTCTTGTATGTTCCAATGAATGAGCATCCATCATGCATGCAGCTCCTCTTCTTTCTGTTGAGATGTCGCCGAGCCGGCTCCACCACTGTCCACCCCTTCACCTCACCTCGACACAAAGGGCAAGAAAGCTCAACTGGCTCAGATTTCTTGCATGAAGGCCAGTTGAGGCTTGCTGAGTGCTCTTGCGCGTTGGGAGAGGCGGTGATCACTGGCTTGGCATTAGCCTTCTTGAAGAGGTCAAGGCAATTAGAGTGGCGGAAACTGGTGCCACACATATAAGGGCGGCACCCCTTGTCATGGGATGAGCAGAGGAGGAGGACAGCATTATGTGGGGCCTCCAAACAAACAGAACAGACTGCCTGTTTCCACTCAGTTTTCTCCAGGGCATAACGGTTCGAAGGTACAGGCTGCGGAGTCGGCCTGAAATGACGTCTGTAATGGCCTTTAATAATCCTTCCATCTACAGCAAAACCTGGTCAAACACAATTCAGAATGTGAATGTATTTTACTTACAAGCATCAAATTAATCAGAAATTTAAGTTAGAGCAAACGAGGACAGAGAACTTGGGTCAACACTCAGCAGGATGAAACTTGGGGAAATGAAACGTGATGTCATTCATCAAACACAGTTGAAAACCATATCTAAATTAGCAGAAAAAAAGTAATAGAAAACTAGATAAGGACAAACAAATTAGCCTATGGAAATTTGGAGGTGGCTTCTAGGCAGCAGTTGCATTGGCCAACAAACTTGCACTGTTTTCTCACTCAATGCTCCAACAATATTGTGATGATCAGAGGCACAGTCATGATGATGAAATCTCTCTTTTCAACTAGTTGTGCAGTCATACTGGCCCATACACCACAAAACTCACATAGGCATTGTTCTGAGACACGAGCATCACTTGCCTACTCACTGCCTAACTTCGCCCTAGAAAGTCCCTATCTAGCACCTCAAATCTAGGCAACTGGCTTCATTGTCTGGGTCCTTGTAAGCAAGCACCTTGGCATTAACAAGAGATTGGATAATGAGATGAGAATAAGGAGAAACACAAAGGGAGAAGAAAGGAAGAGGATAGGGCACCTCAAGCACTTTGAAATTGTTATCTTTCTAATGGTTTTATCATGATGGAAATCAACATTACAAAGATTTATCATTCATTTCCATTTATATCTGTTCCATTTATTTCTAATTATTAGACAATTTTCTTAGGCACTTTGTTCATTTATTTCTAATTGTATAAATGGTCGTCTACCTTTGTCTCTAGATTGTAGCTGTTATGCAGGTTACACACCTATGGAACTAGTAGAGTTATAAATTTGCAAATATTAATCAAGAATTTATAACAAGAAAGACCCATACCTCCCAGCTTCCTGTCAAAGCCCCTACACATAATTTTTAAGTTTCGTCCTACTCTATCCTTTCTTTCAGTTCTGAGAAAGGCCTTTCATGGAGGAAAAACTTGAAAATTAGTTAGATGATTACACATTTTAAGTGAAGCATCCAGCTATATGTACGAAACAAATGCAAGAAAGAAAAGAACGCAAGAAAGAAAGAACGCCAGACACTTGAAGCTAACCCAAGTCAAACTGGTTTGCAATGACACCCTCCGCCCTTACCCTTCGTTACTTGGCTACTATACAGTTTCAAATCATTCCCTTCCCCGGCTTGGTGGTAAGAAAACTGAAATATAGCAAGACCAAATCAATTGCAGATTCTCTTCATTCGTTGTTCTAACACAGAAGAGCTTCATGGCAAACTTTTCGAAATTTTCATTTTGAGTACTCCGGCAACAAAATAGAGAAAGAGTACTGCAATTTGAGGCACACCTCCCTAGTCCTAGCCATGGCCACACGGGTCCACACGTGCGCGCGCATGCTCAAATGTGCAAGAATTTGAGACTTGGGTTGATGACAGTGCAATAGAAAAAACTTTGTAGTAACTTATTGTTTTATCTCGATAGTCATAATTAACCATAAAAGATTGTCATCATATTTACTAGGTTCGTGGCACATCACTGCACATGTATAATTATGAAGGCCCATAAGTGACATGGCAACCTTAGATATTCTTGGTCCCAATGTTTTTTTGTGTTTAAACAAGTAAACACCCATGATTCTTTTTTTAGGTTTTTGATAGTATTAGGCTATGAGGCACGGACACGCGCCCAGGGCTGTCGTGTCCGTGATGGACATGGACACGGTCAATCAGTGCCTGACACGAGTCAACTGTTTTGACTCGCCCGACACGGTCAAACTCAGCTTGGGAACGGCTCGGACATGTTTTGGTCAAAGTTTTGTTCCCATTTATTTTGTATCTATTTTGTTACATGTTAAACAATTTAATTTTAAAAAATAAGTCAGAAGTCTGACTTTACAGACTTTTCACGTAGTTCTAAATAGAACTGTCGTTAAAAAAAATCTGGCTTTATAGACTTTTAACGGCGGTTATCTTTAGAACCGCTGTGAAAAGTCTGTAAAAGTCAGACTTTTAACGGCGGTTCTAAAAATAACCACCGTGAAAGGTCTGTAAAGTCAGACTTTTCACATCGGTTCTAAATAGAACAGAACCGCCGTGAAAAGTTTGAACCTATATTTGTTGTAGTGCATGTGGGTTTGTGGGTTCGTGGGATTGAACCCGACCCGATTACTAATTACAACCCTAAATCCTCAATTTTTTGGATTCTTACTGTATGTATCAATAAATTTATCTATATATATAATAAAAGTCCCGATTTTATGTATATATAATAATAATAATAATAAATATTGCTTGTCGCGTCCCTGTATCCTAATTTTTTAGAATTTCCCGTGTTCTATGTTTGTATCATGTCTGTGTCCCGTGTCCGTGCATCATAGGTATTAGGCAACCATACATGAGCTCATTAGGCAATTTTCAAGGGTTTGCATTAATACAGTGGTTTTGCAATTTTAAGATTTAGGATTCTCTAAGATTCAAGAATTCTTTTTAAATTTTTCTTAATTATTCATAATTAAAATTTTTTTGCCCTCCAGACAAGGGCCCATGTGCAAATAAACAAGAGGCGTATACCACATTCTCGAACCTAACCTAGTTTACTAGCAAAACAAAAGGCCACAAAATAAGCAAATTATATTTTCTAGGAAATACTTAGTGCACTTTATGCATAGGCAAAATGTGCTAAAGAAATTTGATAAGATTCCACCATAAAAGATGGAATATGGTGATTGAATGAGAGAACTCACGTTTACATGGGTTATGATTTGTTGTCCAACTGTGCACATTAAATTTCTAAAACAGTAATGAGAGGCAGCAAGGGAAAAAAAAAAAGCAATAGGATTTTAAGGAACACAGGTGCTTCCCAAACCAGTCAAATGAAGCAACAGATTGAAAATTGCAGAAGAATAGAGTAAAGGGAGGTAAAAAAAGACGCAATCTTCTAAGAGCTTCCTTTCACCGATTGGCTACTCTTTCTTCCATTCATTATAAGTTCTTTTTATTGATTTTTACAAGATAGAAATAGAATCAAATTATAGCTGATCCTAAACAAAAAACCTATTTCAAATCAAAAACTAAAACAAAAGTAAACCAATGCATACTGCCCATGCGGTTATAGTTCACAAGAATGGTAACTGCTAGAGGAACAAACCCATCTTATTCCTATTCCAACTCTTAATAAAAGTCCTACCACAGCTGAAACTCCTAATTTATCTCATTTGGAAGAGATTACATTAAATTAAGTAAATTTTGCAAATGTAACTCCTTTCTACTAAATTAAAAGCCAGTAAATAATTTATTAAAAATTTTTGATAAAAAAATTATCCTATTTTATTATCAGTAAATGACTTTAGGTGTCGTCTGCAAATGTAATAAAGTTATAGGATAAACTTATCTTCTAATTCATATAAAATCATTCCTTGGTTAAAGTTATAGTTCACAAGAATTGGATAACTGACTATAAATGTTGTGATTATAATAAATCTACTAGAGCAGGGAATACTAAGAAATATGGAAATGAAGGGAAATACTATTGCCTTTAGCTTTGGATCAATTCATAAGGCCCACATACAGAAAGTTGGCACATCCACTTTTAGCTCTTTTCAATTTCTTCAGTAGAGACAAGAATTGGATAACTGACTATAAATGTTGCGATTATAATAACTCTACTTGAGCAGGGAATACTAAGACATGTAAATAAAGGGAAATACTATTGCCTTTAGCTTAGGATCAATTCATAAGGCCCACATACAGAAAGTTGGCACATCCACTTTTAGCTCTTTTCAATTGCTTCAGTAGAGATTAAACTTCTCAAATCACAATTTCAATGCACTAAGTTTATCAATTGCAAGGATAAGCATAGAGACATGCCCATGCCTCCAACACAACACCCCCTCCCCAAAAAAAAAAGACAATAGAGGAAGAAAAGAAAAGAAAAAACCCATCAGAAACTGTCTAAGTTACTAATAAATGAAAACTAACAATAAATCGCATGACAACAATAATAAGTAAATATGTACCTAAACAACACCCATCACCATCTGTATAATAGCATATTCTGGAGTTTACAAAAGTGACTTACGAATGCATAATATCTATAGCTGAATATTTATACTCCTACAATCTAATAAATTCTCCCGCAAAAGGTGCATCATTGCTTGCATAACACGCCAAAAAGCATCTATTTTCTTAATCTATTTTCTTAATTGCCCGTACATTTTCATTCTTTCGGTACTATATCCTCATTTGATGCAGCTCCTGCTCCTACAGGTATATTGGATTACTAATTTCTAAAATCATTCTTCCTAGCTTTACATATATGTGCAACACTCTCATCTCTATGATGGTGATGGATAACTAATTTATAAATTCATTCTTCCTAGTCTTACTGGAATTACCCAACTCTACTTTCATTAGACATGTGACCCTATCTCTCTCATCACTCATGTTTATAGATATCATTCTTGTGAATTCACAACCTGATATAGACATACAGAACACCATGCATGCACATCAAATTTGATGCAACACATTTCCATTATCTCCCATTTCACAATTGATATAGTATTTACTATGATTTAAACTCGTAGTGGTAGCCGCATGTTTTCCATTTTAAATAATTATTATGTATTTATGCAATCATTCATCACGATGGTCAGATCGAGGAGGCAGTAGCACACAGAGTCAAAATCGAATGGTTAAGAGTGAAGTTCTGCTGGAGTTGTGATCATTAAATATCCATGTAAATTGGCGGGAAATGTCTGTTACATAACTGTACAACATGCAATGCTTTATAGGTCCAAAAAGTTAGGCAATTAAGAAAAGACATGCCCAGGAAATGAGTATCAAAAATGAAAATGTTGAAATGGATGAACAGCAATATGCTGATAGATAGGATAAGAAATCAGTGCATCCTTAAGAGATCATATGTTTCTCCCATTGAAGATAAAATTTGTGACAAGGGATGGAGATATTTTGTGTATGTGAAACAGAGGCCATAAGTGTGTGAGTTAAAAGTGCTAGGATTATATTTTAATGGAGCAACAAGGAGTACGCCTGAGGAGCATGAATGGAGGCAATTTAAAGGATGTGGTAGTTGTTAATTTAACCAAGAAGATTTCCCTTAAAATAGTTTATATGGAAGAGAAGATTCATGTAGCTGAACCCAAAAGCTTGCAATAAACACTTTGTTCTGGTCATTTTTTATGTATTTTATATAGATTTTCCTTGTAGGAGTTATATAATCAGCAATTTCACGTGCATTGTAGCCTTGAAAAGGGTAAAAACACCAAAAAAACCCACAAGGTTTGAGTGAAAATTAAGAGGACCCCTTTGACATTTCACTTTGAGCACTTCCCCTCCTGCTATCAACAAGTAACTTCTGTTAAAATTTAATTGTTAACTTCTCTTAAAATTTAATTGTTTGGTGATGAAAATACCCCTTCTCATAAGACGAGGTTTAAATCTGTTCTCTTTCTCCCTCAAACCCATGTCATCCTCACAACCCCATTAATGGTGGAACCTTAAGTCACCCTCTCCTCCCTCCCTCTTGAAACTTCACCGAAATTCTTCCTCTACCTCATTTGAGGTGTACTCTTCTTCCCCTTTCCCTCCCTCTCATGCCAGTAGCTACATTTCTTCTATCAATCTTAGAGAACATGAATCCTTAAATTCATTCATTTTCATTCGATTTTCTCAAAATCAACTATCTTTCTTTTGAAGGGATATCTTTTAGCTTGGCAATTTATTGGTGAAAATGTTTTGGGAATTTCTTGATCTTTGAAATTAGAACTAAAATTTTATTAGCTAGAAAACTTGCGGATTTAAATGTGTGTGCTATTGTGAGTGTTTTACATCTTGACAATTTAGTGGTACGAGTTGGATTGTATGATTTTTAACTATAGATTTTATTTTCATTTCTTTTGTGAATTTTAGTTTCAAAATAAGATACAGATATGCAAGAAAAACTTAATTAGAGAAGTCTGAACTTAAAAAAGGTTTTGTGTTTTTTAATTAGCACATATACGTGGAAAAAACATCTCCATTTAATCTAAAATGCTTATTGTTAGTTTCACATATTTAGGTTTGTAAAGGCTAAATTTTGTTTTAACATTTTAATTGATCTTATTGATATATGCTAGTTAGTTTTCCATTGTAGAATTGCACCTCTACTTTGTTCTAGACATTATTTTTTAGCTAATTTTCTTCCCGTGAACAGAAAAAATTGTTCTAGACACATCATTTTCTAGCCGGGTTGCAGCAAGCAAATTACCCACATGCCATCGAAGCTAATTCATATGTAACCTACAAATGTCTTAGTATTGATTCCTCATGATAATCTAAGCATCCAGATTATGGGGCATCTCCTCTGATGTTTTTTAGAATAAGTGCACCCCCTGCTCACAGCTCTGGTGTTTCCCTGAAGATTCCTGAAAGTATCGTGCACTATATTTCAATTTCTATAATAGTAATGTCCAGTTGATCTATTAGAGAGATTTCATTCTTCGACCCCACGACATCAAACTAGAAGGTGTTAAGCTTGTTACAAAAATTATAAGGTTTAGTATCAAAGTTGCATAAAGCCAGGAGTCCAATCACATTTTTGGCTTCACCCGTTTTCTTGTAAAGAAAATGAGCAGCTTGTGGAAAAATATTACCAGCAAAAGGCCTCCACACTTGATCGGCAACTGAATTACGCTATTACAAGTGCAAATCATAGGTTCTCTTGCAGACATGGACATGGGAACTTTAGAAAACAAGATTAGAGAAGATCGCAAGCTTATGTTTCCTTATATGTTATATCCATCCTGTCACTTTTGAAGATTGCACCAGTTTTTGTGAAAGTCAGAGGTTTTTCTGTTTGACCTAGTCCTTTGTTGTATGTTTCACTCTCGTTACAGATATCACTCTCTGTCTCCTCCGTCACTACAATCACCAATCTATGAAACTGTTTCCTTGAAATAGTAAGGAGAACAGAACTTATTTTCAGATTCACATAGAAGAGAGGTGGAGAGGAGAAAATCATATAGAATAAATATGTTAAGCAGTAAAGTTTAAAAATTTTCTCATATATATTTCCTTTCCCTAATCATGCACGGTGCCCCGGAGGGGAAGGAGGCTCACCTCAGGATGGGAAGCAGAGCAGCATTGCAATGCCAATATTTGCCAAAAGATCTGCATGATAATTAGCTTACTCCAAAGAGGTATTTAGTCTTCACATACTGTAACTCCAAGAGGGATAGGTTTTGACAGGTCTTATCCAAAGGTGTAACAATACAAGCAATAGCGCAAGTGGATCCAATTCTATCAAGATGTCATAAAAGCCAATATGAAAAGCAAAGATAACCACCTCACTCAGGAGCTCAAGAGGCATATCCAGGTAGAAGAATGATGTTGCTTCAGTACCCAAGCACTCAACAAAAGATTTTGAGAATGAATTCGAAAGCCTCTACTGGTCAAGAGAGCCATCTTTATTGAATTGGATCAATTTACATAAAACGGTCCAAGCAACCTAACTGCTAAAAGTAGTGTGCTTCGCGTTGGGTTCGTATTCTGAAGCTAGAGTACAGTGGCATTACTCTGATACGTTAACACTGAGGGCGTGTTTGGATTCATGGAAGTGGAAGGGAATTGGGAAGTGAGAAAACTCACTTCCCACTTCCCTTGTTTGTTTTGAATCGGAATGGGAAACAGGACATGGGAAAAAATCCCTTTTCTTTTTCCCTTTTCCTTTTTACACTACCATTTTCCTGCTTCCGGGATGCTACAGTTAATTTTGTAGTCATGTAAATCTCACTTGTAATAAGTTGTAACTTAATGCATTAAATTTTAATGCCATATAAATCTCACTTGCAGTCCAATTACAATCCAAAATGTTATTATAGAATTAATATTTAATTTAATATTATTTTATGGTCAACTTTGTGGTCAACTTTCTCATTTCCACTTCCACATTGCTAACCAAATATTGAAAAACACAATATACTTTTTCACTTATACTTTCACGTTATAACCAAACACCGAGAATGAAAATTACACAAATCCCAATTTTCCACTACACTTCCATATTTCCCATCCTCCTTTTCCACTTACATATTTTCCTCCCACTTCCACCAAACCAACCAGGCCCTAAGAGACCGTATAACCTGTAGCCTATATCAGTACTACCACCCTGAATGCATTATCACCCTAATTTGTCAACTTACATGTGAGACAACTTAATCTGCAGATCCTTTATTCACTAAATGGTAATAATTGCAAAAAGCTTTCTTCTCTGGTTTTTACCCAAACAACACCAACAATTATAGTGTTCTTCTCTTTAGATCTCGCACTTAACCATATAACCCAAGGTCCCAAATTTAAAGAGAGCCTAACCACCCCCCAACATTCACCTATGAATGGCCAACCACTTCA
Source organism: Agave tequilana (assembly GCA_038442645.1). Lineage (NCBI taxonomy): Eukaryota > Viridiplantae > Streptophyta > Magnoliopsida > Asparagales > Asparagaceae > Agave > Agave tequilana. The sequence goes on from JAVJIF010015177.1 coordinate 66,504, forward strand.
ATCAACCTCCTCTCAATTTCTAAATGGCTTTAATTAAACCTTCCAGATATCAAGTTATCTCTTATAATTGTCTCTAACCAAGTGTACCATATCCTTGTATATCCGTGTAAAAATATCATGTTGAAAAAGACAAGACTTTATCAAATTTTACTCAAAAGAAGCAAGTGTTCAACGTATGAAAAATAATCTAATAGAACATTATTCAAAAAAATGTATAAAAAACATGTTCCACATATGAATATTGTGTTTCTCCAATCACATATTGTAGTGTGAATAACAGCTTTAGTTTAAACTACTGCATAAGCACAAATTCTTGTTGGCAGGAAAAAAGAAAAGAAAAGAAATATAATAACCACCACAAATTGTAGCACCGTAACTTTTGAGTCTTTCACCATATGACATAGGCTTCATTTTGACTCTACTTAAGATAGCATTGACCTGAATGCTTAATTACATATGAAGGATATTATAAACCTCATTTGTTAGTTGTTAATGCTTTACTTGGCTGGTTTGCAGCCTCAAATATTCTTAGATAACCTCGGTGAGAGATATCATCTACTAGATATCATCTACTAGATATAAAGCAAACCTTTTGTGAAAGGAATTGCAATTGTGTGTCACAGACTCACATCGCAGTCCAACACTACCTTTAAGAAAAATGCAATACTTCTACTTTGTTATCAAATTGCCACTATAAAAAGATTATTTTGTCATGAAAAGTGTGTGCTCAATCTTGATATGTGTGAATGTGATTATCTATATGTATTATCAATGGCCAAAAAAGAACAACTTAAAAGTTTTAATTTGAATCACACTTATAATACAAACTATCACTAAAAACCCCTCTTAGAAGAAGAAATATATATCGTTTTGCACATGCTTCACGTATGCCTAGAAACTGGACCAATAACAGAAACCAAAAGTTTGCATATTTATTATTTTGCACGTACTTCATGTATGTCTCAAATCTTGGAGCAATAAGATATTAAACATGCAGGGACAATAGGGAAAAAACCAAAACGATAATTCAACAATAGACAAGAATATTAAAGAGGGATGAGCAACGAGAAGATAGTATGAATTTGAGGGCCCACCAAAACTGGCATGTATAATTCTCAAATGATAGTTATTTTTAGATGGCACAGTGGATTGATCACTATCATCCATGCTCATATCATAATATGTGAAGAAAAAGACAAAAGGCTTGGTAGCTTATAACAATAGCATTAAAAAGTTCCAAAGTAGGTGATTTCCATGGCATCTTCAGAAGTTTTTTTTTTCCCCTTGTTTAAAAGATCACTCGATGGAGAAGGACCCTTGCCTCTAAATCATGGTTTGAAATATTGGTCAATTCCAGTGTATACTGATAGTATAGTATCAGGTTCTGAAGTACCTCGATATTAAACCTGTACTATCATATTCACACCAATATTATCAATTTGGCTAATGTTACTGAAATTAACGGCTGATCTTGGCGATATTGACACTAAAATTTATTGGCCGATACTCATCTGATACCGAGATTTTAAACTATGCTCCAAACTATCTTGATTGATAGCTCATGTATCTTAATGATCTGTAAATAATGAAGAATGGTGTCAATTATTGGATTAAATTGCTCAAAAAGCTATCTCATATAAAGATATCATCTCACCGTCTCACTTGATTGCTCCTCCCCCCCAACCCAACCACCCCTCCGCGGTATTCATTGTCGTCTCTCCTCCCACCTTTGCATGAATGCCGTCAAGCATCCTGACTGGCATGTTATTGCAATCCACAATCTGCCCAGCATTAATTTATAACTAATGTTAACTCATTATCTTATTTGTGGATGGTAGCAACCTATGAGCATCGTACATCACTAGCTCACTTGAAATCTTTTATCTTTGGCTAGCGTCAATAGCATTTCATTGTATCTTCGAAAGTGTGGCTTTTTTTTAAAAAAGATCACTTGATGCAAAAGGAGACTAGCCTTCAAACTAAATGATTGATAGAACATATACCTTTATGATCTGTAAATAATGAAAATGGTGTCAATAATTGGGTTATATTACCCAATAAGCAGTCTCATATAAAGATATCATCTCACCGTCTCATTTGATTGCTCGCCCCCCACCCTCCTCCCTTCTTATATTCCCACAAGAAATCCAATCTCTGCCCACACCCCACCCTTTACCACCACCACCACCACCACCACCACCCCCCCCCCCCAACCCCCAAAGGAAAAAGAAAAAGAAAAAAGAAAGGAAAACCGTGCAGACAAAAGAAAAGTCAATACTGACTCATAATCTTATAGGAACTCCTTGGCTTTTACCGTCTCTTCTCTACCCTGGACCTTTTCCCTCAAGCATACATCTTCACCGGCTTTTTGCTACAACGATAATCTCGCTAGCATAAATTTATTGTTATTGCTAATTGATTATCTTACCTGTGGATGGTGACAAATCTATGGGCCTCGTACATCACTAACACCCACTTTAACCTTTAATCTTTGCAAACGGCGATAGTATCATAGCTCATCTTTGCTTGTGATTCTTGTCTTGATGATCTAGCTAGATTTCACTCATCCAAAACTCCCAATTATTTACACTATTTTCATTTGTTCGTTGAAGAAGCATTCACCAGCTATCATCCAATGGAGATTAGAGGGCAATATGAAGTAGAACAGTAACTGTACTTTTACTGTGTGTGCTTTTTGACATTATTCTTGTCCCTTCTTGCCAGATTATTTGTAAATTATAACTGAATCCATGGAAATTGTAAACATCTTCCATCTCTCCTTGATCATATGTAAGCAAACAGGCTGACATGAACACAATTTCATCGGATTCTTCCCCCAGCACAAAAACTCGATTAAATATAAGAAAACATTAAATAGACTCCATACCATCAATTTTATTATTATCCTAATCAAACCAAAAATACAGCACTCAGGTCAATACTTTGAAACTTAAGCAACGTCATGCATCTACTTTTGAGTTGATAGTACAATTTGATCTTTTTACCATCAAAATCTAATATTAGATTTATTAATTTTTCAGAAATACCTAATAAACTCGCAAATCATCATTCGCATTCCAATACAACCTTGCCAAAGTTATGTGAAAAACCAGGTTCAAGTCAAACATCCTACAACATGCGGATGCGTCCATTACTTAATGAATTTGATCATAACAAGTGACATCAGTTCTAACAGCTCATTAAACATTTCTACTTGATGGCAACTATGATAAGACATTGCATTTCAAATAAAGTTTTACCTAAGTAAAAAGCATAATGCAGAAGAGCAAACTTATAATACATAGAGAAACTTTTTGGTGATGTAAAAGACAAGAATGTAGGTTGTAAAAGGTACTAAATCAATTTTCAGAAAGAATGAGAACCCCTTCCAAACATAATATCTAGCCAAGCCAAATTCCCAGATCTAGTCACTTGAAACATGGACCAGATCTTTATACATTTTCAATCTTTATTATATCCATTATCACACCCTAGTTCAGTTATGTGAACTACCCTCTTGCCTTAATAATTAGATAGTTACATGAAGCGAGATTACACAACAAAAGGTCCTTCCCTAGTGCTGCACCATCTTTAAGTCATTCAGAATGTTCACTGCTGGATAACCCATATGATATGCAGAAATGCACATAGTTGCGGGGTCATAATTTGTCGGCCAGCACTAACATGGGCATCAACTTGCAGTTTTGCTCTTAACTTAGTGAGGTTCTATTCTGTGAAAAAGATATTCATAGTTTCACTACCTCCTCCAAAAAATAAGCAAATAAATATTAGAACAGCTTCTATGTTAGAATTCCTTGAGCTGTTTATGTTTGTAATGTCTTGAAATTGATTGTTCTAACTTCAACTTCCAAACCCCAGACCTTTGAATTCAAAAGTCCTGAACTGAAAATCACACTCCCTCCCCTTTTAAATTTCCTCCCACCAAAAAAAAATCCCTGCATATTAATACCAAGATATTTGCAGACCCATTGATTAAAATTTCAATTAGTCCAAGTTTGAACATAAGAAACTTGTGAGCTGTGATTTCTGAAAAATGTGTTATCTCTTCAATGGACTTGTTTAATAGCCTGTATGGGTTACTAAAAGGGGTTTCCGATGGTTCAAATGGTACCATGTTACTCAAGTGAAAGGTACCACAAACTAGTGAAAACCATTTTTAGGAGTATGTGGAATAAATTTTAAGCTAAACCGTAAGCTTTTATTTATCAAGAGAATTTTACATCACACTAAAATAAAATATTTATATTTCCGTAATTTTTAACTTTTCTATCAAAAAAATATTGCATCACTCTGAAATATAATGTTTGTTCTCCAAAGTTATTTACATTCAGGTTTCTATCAACATTGTTTGCATGAAAAGGTTTTATTTTCTGTAGATAGGTTCTCTTTGGTATCTTTGCCTCCAGCTACTGGTAGTGTGCCTGATACAAGTTACAGCTTACATGAATGTATTTGCATGCTTTACAGAGTGTTTTACAATATGCACGTAAGGCTGATAAGGGAAATAGAAAAACATGTGAACGGGTTATAGATATCAAAGAATTTCAGTTCAGATCATAAAGATTACTTACGAGCCCAACAAATACAGATGAAATAAGAGTACATCAGATTATAATAAAGGTAAAATATATGAGAGAGGAAAATACATAAGAACATGATCTTCACCCGTAATGAAGTGGGGAAAATGGATTCTTTTATCATTTCTGGACCTATAAAACCTTTATTCAGTGGGGGGGTGGGCAAACAAAAAGTTGAGGTGCCTAATGGTACATTTGCAACACAAATAACAATCAATTTAGCTCAATTCAGAAACATTTACAACAAAAATGAATCTATATACAATAAACATACAACTGAGGGAAATCTACTGAATTCCAACCCTAACATCAATCACAGGTAGAAGAATCGCTAACTAGTAGTGGAAATCAGAAACCCTAAAGACGTTGACCAAGTGAGAATCGAAAACTAGATCTTAACAAGCATTTAGAGAAAGTCGGGGCTCTTTTAGCCCTAGAAATTGAGCCCGTACCTTCGGTGAGCGTAGGCTATCAATCGTCGAATCGGAGCGATGGAGGTGGCAGGGTAGAGAGAGAGAAAGAGAGAGGCGTGGCCACGTTTCTTGACCTATGACGTGCGGTTCATAGTTTTAGTATTGGGGGGAGGGGGAGGAGAGAGGGAATGGCTTGTTTGTTACGGCCGGAATCATTTTATCTTCCATTTATTTTATTTCTTCATTTTTTTTCTTTTACCCTTTTTTTGGGAAACGGGTCAGAGTCTACATGATCCAATCTTCGGGTAGATCCACATGAGTTGGCAACCGGGTAAGGGTAAAACCGGTTTCCCCATTTCATTTAGGGCGTTGGTTGGTCGGTAAAAATCTAAAGTGTCAGGGTGAATAGTATATTTTACAGGAAAAAAGAGGGTTGTGGGACATTAACTTTCAACCTATTTCTAACTCATATCGGGCTGAAAATGCAAAGAGCAAAATGAGGGGCTTTGGTGGGTCTCATCTCATAATTATCCTTTTCATGGCTTTTCTTAGTTTGACTTACCAAATACATTTGGTAAAATTTGACTGCGTGGCCCACTTTTCTTTACTAGCCCAGCTATTTTACAACCAACCAAACACATACTATTTGATTTCTTTGATAAAATTAAGGGGTTTTATCCATTTATCTAAATGAATGACGAGGTATCTTGTTTACCTAATCCTTGTAAGGTAATAAGAATTTCTTATCGTATTTGTTTTGTGTGCAATAATAATAACGAATAATAGTATTACTTAAGTTTTAACTAGTTACGTGCTAGCAGTATTCAAATTTTAAATTTAGGCTTACATTGTGAGTGAGGAGTGTTAGACTTATTATGTTTTAAAGTCTAATTTATTTTGGGCCTAATCAAGTCAATTGGATATTTGCACCCGCCCACTTAACCTATGTTGTTTGACCCAATAAAGAATTGATCAAACCTAAATGGTTTGGGTCTAGACACGTTTTCAATTACACTTAGCCATGAGTGTATTTAAATTAGAATGTGGGACTCATCTACACGTGTGGAACTCGTGTTATAAATCAAGGCCCTAGATCTATGATGAGTTGAACTAGGGTTTCTTGATGCTATATATACCATGAGTAGGGTTCCCTCTCCACAAACAAGAATAATCATCTCTCTCTTTGAGGCCTCTCATCTCCTCTAAGGATAAAGAAGAGAACTTGGTGGCTGGAGAGAATAATCATCTCCCTCAACCCGGCGTTCTCCGAGATCGTGCAATCTTCGGCATATGGAATCAGGTATGCCTAAAACCCTCCTTCCCTTTGATCATGATAAAGAGGCTTACAGTATATGTAGATCTTGTATGGAATAAATTTAGATCTAACAATGGTATCAGAGCCTCCTCTTTATCAGATCATAGGGATCTACAGAAATTATGATCTCGATATATAAATATCATAAAATTATCTCCTTTGATTCAATAAATATTTTGTGTCTCATATGTTGGATCAAAAGGTTAAAATGAGTGATTTTTATTGACTTTAACATGTATATATATTTTTATAAAATTTGATTTGTGTGTTATTCTACAGTTAAAAAAAAAAAACTGTAGCATGGTCGGCTGCATGCAAGCAATGCATGCAGCACAAGGTATTTAAAAAAAATGGTTAATTATTGTGGGTTTCATGAATTAATTAAGATTATGAGATTATCTAGGATTTGGATAGAGATTGAATTTTACTCTAATAAGGAAACCTACTACTAATTAATCTCATATTTAATTTCAATTGGGATTGTTGAGATTAATTTGGGTATTATGATTGAGATATAATTCTAGCCTATTAAGGATATTTGGATAGAATTCTACTCAAATAAAGAAACCTAATCTCAATCAATCTCACATTAAGCTAATTGGGTTTATTCAGTTTATTTAAACCCGACCTATTAAGGAAACCCATAACTTAACCATTGCGGGTCGGGTTTGATTCAGACCCGATAAGCACTGCAGACCCGTTTTGCCAATAGAAACTTCAATTAGCCATTACGGGTACATCCGACCTCTGTTTTGGGCATGTAAACAGCCGTTTCGAAGCTCTTGACGAGCACTACAATATTACAAGAACTATACATGACAAAACAGTAGTTAGTTGACATAAAGAAGGCATTGAAGTGTTTGTTTATCATGGTTATGTGTACCTTTACATGCTTCCGCTTTATCATCATATTTTATTGCTTATATTGTCTTGCATGATGAATATTGGTGTTTATTACAGTTAATAACACACAGATAAAGATATATACATGTTCAAGCTAAAGAATTTATAAAAGAGCTTATTTAATTGCGTATGTAGTTCATGCGGACAATAGCCGGCCCAAAGGAAGACTATTGTTTGGCCGAATTATGTACGGCGTCGGATACTTAATGTGGGTAATGCAAGTGGGAGAACCTTGATGCGTGGTAATCGGCTCAAAGGAAGGTTGTCACACTATTGGCCCATATTGCATTACCCTCATCAACTAGTCCGATGGCGAAACAAGAATATAGATGCATAAATTTGTGTGGCCCATGCGTGTGGCAATCGGCCCAAAGGAATGTTGTCATTATGGCCGGGTCATTACATATATTATATGGCCAATATAGATTACTTAAACTTTAGGACCAATCCTATAAAGTGACAGTCGGCCCAAAGGAAGGCTGTTCTCTTGCATAGGACCTAGACTTTAGGATATCTATATTGGGCCAGTACAGTGTTGGCATATAGAGACACAACTTGTTCTGAAAGTTTAACCAGCAGCTCTATCGGTTAAACTGGTTGCATTTTCTGAAATTCATTTTTTATGGCTATTACAGTAGAATTTTATTAAATGCAATGTTTATGTTAAACTGATGAGAAATTGTACACTTATGTAGTTTAAATTGAATGGTACAAACTTTAAGAAGTGGTAAGACCACGTAAATGATCGTTCTTGAATTCATGCACCTAGAGTACACCTTAAAGATTGATGGATCTCTACTATCAGTAATAAAAGTTCAGTAAAGAAAAGTCAATTATGGTAAGTGGGAGAGATCTTACAAGATGTGTCTAATGGTCATAAAGTACACTATTCTTATAACTATTAGAAGTGCTATGCCCGATAATGTCAGTGCTCACTTAGCATCCAGGGTAAACTTCTAATAAGAAAAGGAAAAATGAAACTAAGGGAGGAACATAAACACCACTACAGTGGCTGATCCTAAGTGGCAAAAGTGCAGAAAAAGTAGCCTAAGGTCATTGCATACTTCTTCTGTAAGAAAGTAAGCCACCTCAAGTAAGAATGCATAAAGTATCAGAAATAGCTATTTAGCGGGTATATCTCATATTTATGTTTGTTCTGAGATTAGTTTAGCTTTAGTGCCACTTCATAAATTGTGAATAGATAATTCACATAAGCGATTCAATGCGAAACTTTCAAACCCAAAGGAGGCCCAGCCCAGCTGAGCGATACGTATACATGGGTGATGGAAATAAAGTTGCAATTAAAGTTGTTGGAGTTTGTAGGCTTAAATTAGATTCTGGTTTTTTGTTTTAGATTTGGATGAGACTTTATATGTACCGTCCTTTTAGGCGGAATCATATTTCAATTTCATTTGTTAGACAGATCTAGTTTTACTGTCACTTTTGATAATGAAATGCTTAATCTACTTTCCAAACCTAAAGTTGTTGATACTAGAATTCTGATTGATGGCTATATAAATTGAAACTTCATGCTTTATATACTGAATCTCTATATGTGAATAGCATAGGCACTAAGCGAAAATTAATTAAAGAAACATTAGAAAGTTTGGTACTAGACGAAGTTCAAGTGTCTTAATTTGGTGCATACAGACATTTGTGGTCCATTCCCTACAGCTTCTTGGAATGGCCATGAATATTTCATCACTTTTACAAACAATTACTCTCGTTATAGGTACCTGTACTTGTTCCATGAGAAATCCCAAACATTGGACATGTTTAAAGCCGTTAGATCTGATCATGGTGGTGAGTACTATGACAGATATGACGAATCAGGTAAATGTCCAGAATCATTTGTCAATTTCGGAAAGAGTGGTATTATCGCTTAGTACACCATATCAGGGACACCTCGTCAAATGGTATTGCTGAGAGATAAAATCACACACTAAAGGATATGATTGGGAGTAGCTCACACTACTCTACCAGAGTCATTATATATTGAAGCCTTAAAAATGGTTGTCACCTCCTTAATAGAATACGTTGCAAAACAGTAACTAAAACCTCGTATGAGTTACGGACTGGGAAATCTCCCAGTATTAGGCATCTATATGTTTGGGGTTGTCCAGCGAAAGCTCGGTCATATATACCATATGAGAAGAAGTTGGACTCAATGACAGTTAGCTGTTTATTCGTAGGGTATTCTGAGAGGTATAAAGGTTTTAAGTTTTATTGTCCCTCCACTAAGAACATAAAGACGGATTGCTAAATTTTTTTTTTGAGAATATTCAGAACAGTGGGAGTCAACTACATAAAGATTTCATATTTAAGAAAGGACATATTGTTATACCCATGACAATTGTTCCAAATGATAAAGTAGTTGTTCGACTTCAAAATGAAAATACAGTTGCATTCTTACAAGATACATATACAGTTCATCCTGAAGTAGATCATGTTGGTAAGGTAGAAACTGAAAATTCTCAACCACAAGTGCCTAGGAGATCAACTAGAGAGAGGAGATCAGTCATTGCAAATGACTATATATAGTTTATCTCCAATAGCATGAGTTTGACATAAGGCTAGAGGATGACCCCGCATCCTTGAATGAGGCCAAACTCAACATTCACTCCACTAAGTGGTCAAATGTCATGAAAGATGAGTTAAAATCCATAAAGGACAATGATGTTTGGGATTTAGTAGAGTTGCCTGAAGGAAAGAAACCGATTGGTTGTAAATGAGTATTCAAAACCAAGCGGGATTTGAAAGGTAATGTCAAAAGGTATAAGGCACATCTTGTCACAAAGGGATTCACTCAAAGAAAGGGCATTGATTATAAGGAGACTTTCTCCCTAGTTTTCATGAAGCATTCTTTTAAGATTATTATAGCACTCGTGGTTCACTTTGACCTGGAGTTATACCAAATGGATGTTAAGATTGCCTTTCTTAATGGTAGCATTAAGAAAGAAATCTATATGGTGCAACCATAAAGTTTTAAAGTGAAAGTTTCATAATATTTGGTTTGCAAATAAAGAAATCCATTTATGGTTTAAAGCAAGCATCCCGTCAATGGTATTTGAAATTTGATCAAGTAATATCCAATTTTGATTTTAAGGAAAATATAGTTGATCAATGTATTTACCATAAATTTAAAGGGAGTAGATTTATATTTCTTGTGCTATATGTAGATGACATTCTATTAGCAAGTAACGATATAGATCTTCTACTTGAGACCAAGAGTTTTCTCTCAAAGAATTTGAGATGAAAGATCTTGGAGACGCTTCTTTTGTGATAGGCATCCAGATTCAACGTGACAGGACACGTGGAATATTAGGTTTATCACAAAAGGCCTATATCAATAAAGTGCTAGATAGATATGGCATGAAGAATTGCTCTTTGGGTGATACGCCTGTCACTAAGGGAGATAAGTTAAGTCTACTCTAATGTCCCAAGAATGATCTACGGAAAGAGCAAATGAAAGACATTCCATATGCATTGGCGGTTGGATGTCTGATGTGTGCTCAAATTTGTACCCATCCAGAATAGCATATATCATTGAGAAACTTGACAGAAACTTGATCAATCATGGGATTGATCTCTGGAAGACTGTCAAGAAGGTAATGCGATATCAATAGAAGACTACATGAAATCTGATCAGTTGCAGCTGATCGGATACACAGATTCAGATTATGCTGTATGTATCGACAATAGGAAGTCCACTTCATGTTATATTTTCTTATTGTAGGAAGATGGTGGATTTAGTCGAGAGGCCATTACAGCTACACTATGATAATAAGAGCTATAGAGCTCTACTACAATGTAGGCTGTCTAAAATGACTAACAGACCAGCCATTAAGGAAGCAGTCTCAAGCTCTAGACGCGAGGAAGCGAGGCCCGCGTCTCAGCATTAAGACGCGTTGGCTCTACACCCGCGTCTCAACGTCCAGACGCGTCGGCCCAAAGCCCGCGTCTCGACATCAAGGCGCGTCGGCCCGACGCCCGCGCCTCAGCGTCCAGACGTGAAGGCCCGAAGCTCGCGTCTCAGCATTAAGGCGCGTTGGCTCGACGCCCGCGTCTCAACTTCAAGGCGCGTTCGGCCCAACGCCCGCGTCTCAGTTGCAACTGCCCTGATTGCGGGGCCAGTCACCGCGCATGTAGCGGGTAGTGGCCCCTCATTCGGGAGCGTTTTCAGGAGGCACCTTCACCCCCTGAGACCCCTATAAATAGCCTTGTTTGCTATGAGGGGAGAGAAGTTTTGATAAGATCGAAGCTTTGGAAAGGTCGAGGATTAAGAAAGTCAAGGCATCATCAAGATCGATCGAATCCAGGCAAGAGGATCATCAAGAGGGAAGCACGACTTCAACAACAGACAGAGGGAGGAGACTCTTCAGCGAGCTTACTGAGTACTAGCCGCTCTTCGCCTACCTCCTCTTTGAGAGTTTTGGTAGACGGAGCTGAGTTACTCTTTCTACCGACCGAAGAGAAGACCCCCGACGGTCCAGGACGGTCATCTGGTCAACGGAGAACAAGATTCACTCTCCATCGCCACACGAAGAACCCAGCCTTAAACAAAGGAAGATTCAGACATCCTCCCTCCCTTGTAACTGGAAAAGAGGGAAGAGTAGTTCTTTTGGTTGTAATCGTTTCGCTTGAATCAAGGAAATCTTTTACAGCTAAAACCACTTTCTCCGACCACCAAATTTTCCGGCGCGTACAAGAGATGGCGACTCCGCTGGGGACTACCTTCGTTACTGACGAGCGCACCGTGGTGCAAGATGACGTTCTCCGTAAGGGAAAATGGTCGAATCCCTCGTCGTCGAGTTCGACCAGGCGAAGTATGAAGAGTTCCTCTCTTCTGGCTCCAAGAGCCCAAAGACCCGCGTCTGCCGCAGGGTCTCAAGTGGACAGCCCCCTGAAGCCCAATCTGAGGCTCTGTCGGGTGCTCCTGCTGCCCACTGTGCCAAGTTTGGTTCACGCGCCGACGCCTCCCAGAAGGCCCGCGTAACCTCAGACACCTCTACTGCGATCAACCGCGTCGCGCAGAGCACACGCGCCAACGCCTCTCTGAAGGCTCGCGTGGTCCCCGGCACATCTACTGGTGCGATCGACCGTGTCGCACAGAACGCCCGCGTCAGCGTCTCTCAGGAGACCCGCGTGGCAAACACCCCTGGTTCTACAAACCAGGAAGTTGTTGGCTTCTCTCTTCCTCCACGGCGCAATCGGAATGCCGAGCGTCGACAGAGAAGACGCGCGCGTCAACACTTCGGTCGGAACCGTTGGTTTTTTGACTGGGGTTGAACGCAGCATACGATCCAATGCCTTGCCCGCACCTCGTCCAGTGCGAGAGGTCCGTGTTTGGCGACCCAAACGCGAGACTCCCCAAGTTGAGCCTTCTGAAGACCAACTTGCCAAACGCCAAAGCGAAGCTTCTGCGTCTTGTCAAACGCAAGAAGCACGCGCCCATAGGCGTGGGGCCCAGCAGCCCACTCTCTCCCAAGTCTCTCTGCTCCAACGCAGCAGACAGCAACGCGAAAGTCGCGTCTCATATCAAGAGAGACGCCAGACGCGCGTGACGCAGCCGCGACGCAACAGCCGCGTTTCTGAAACCTGTGTCCAGGCTGAACAGCACATGACTGTCTCCCGTCGTCGACGTTGCGAGACCAGTCTCTTTAATCCCCCTCCCACAGATTTGAGGGATTATTTGACAAGGAAAAGGAGTGCCAATCAGACCACTTCTCCATGCTGCTGTCAACAGCTCATCCAGATGCTCTCTGGATGCCATTGCGAGTCAGGCGTGCACCAGCCGTCTTTAATTAGACAGCTGACCCTGATTCCCCCGTCAGCCAAGAGAAGACGCTCCCACAGGAGGAGAACCTTCTCAGATGTTGAATACCCGGAGCTTACTGCAAACATGACTAGCAGAAGTAAGGGAAAACAACTAATGGACAACTCAGAGGAATCTGACTCTGAGCCAGAGGGGGTGTATCAACACACTCGCACCCGGACAGGGGCCATTCCCCCAATTGACTATAATGCCTTAGCCCGCGGCATTAGAATGGGTGGTTCTCACTCCGCTATAGTGGAGTCGCAGGCTTCAAACTCTTCCGTCCAGAGATAATGGAGGCAATTCAATCAGAAGTTAGAAAGCTCATCGATTCCGGCTTCATCCGGGAAGAACAACATCCCGACTGGGTAGCCAACATCGTCCCCGTCGCCAAGAAGAACGGGAAGATCCGGATCTGCATCGACTTCCGTGATCTAAACGAGGCCTGCCCCAAAGACGAATTCCCATTGCCAATCACAGATGTCATGATTGACAATACTTGTGGATTCGAGCGAATGTCCTTTATGGACGGGTTCTCAGGATATAATCAAATCAGATGTATCCCGATGACGAAAAGCACACCTCCTTCAGGACACCTCTAGGGGTATATTGCTACACCGTCATGCCCTTCGGTCTGAAAAATGCGGGGGCAACCTACCAAAGGGCCATGAATGCCATTTTCCATCGGCAGATACGCAAAACGGTGGAATGTTATGTCGACGACATCGCGGTGAAAAGCCGCACTAAAGGTGATCACATAGCAGACCTGAGGGTGGTCTTCGACATCATGCGGGCTCATCAATTGAAGATGAACCCCACCAAGTCCTTCCTGGGGGTAGCCAGTGGCAAATTCCTAGGGTTTGTTGTGACTTCCACAGGAATCCATTTGGATCCGGAGAAAGTCCGTGCTATCCAAGAGATGCAACCCCCCAGAAGCCTCAAGGAGCTCAGAGGATTACAAGGACGATTGGCATACATCCGCAGATTCATTTCAAATCTCTCCGGGAGATGCCAACCCTTCGCTAAGCTGATGAAGAAGGGCGTTTCGTTCATTTGGGACGACGCTTGCCAGCAAGCATTTGAGGAGATCAAGCACTACCTCACCCAACCACCAGTCCTGGCAGCTCCGGTATCCGGAAAGCCTTTCCTGGTGTACGTCCGATCAATGGATCATTCTTTGGGAGCTCTACTAGCTCAGAATGATGACCAGGGGCGAGAACAAGCAATCTACTACCTAAGTAGAACGATGATCGGAGCCGAACATCGGTATAACCCGATCGAGAAGGAATGTTTGGCACTGGTGTTCGCCATTCAGAAAATGCGACACTATCTGGTGGGCCAAACCATAAATGTCATATCCAAAGTCAACCCCCCTGAGGTTACTTATGACAAAGCCTTCTTCACTAAATGGCCGGCTGGCAAAATGGGCCATATTGCTATCACAATATGAGATGCATTTTCTGCCACAAAAGGCTATTAAGGGACAAGCGGTGGCGGACTTCTTAGCTGAACACCCAGATCCCAGGGCAGCCAAACTCTACGAGGATCTCCCAGATGAGGTCGCCGAAGTCTGCCTAGCTCAGACATCGTTCGAAAGTCAAGTATGGCAACTTTTCTTCGACGGTGCATCAAGGGCAAGCCCGAAGGGACACACAGTAGCGGGGGTAGGAGTGGTACTCGTCTCCCCACAAAATTACGTGATTTCCCGAGCTATCTCGTTAACCGAGCCCTGTTCCAACAATGTGGCGGAATACAACGCTCTTTTGATTGGGATGCAATTCGCCGATGAGATTGGCGTTAAAAATCTCGAGGCATACGGTGATTCTAAACTCATCGTCAGCCAAGTTCGCGGAGAGTATGAGGTCAGGCATGAAGATCTAGTACCCTACTACAACGCGACAATCCACATGGCCGAGAGGTTTTCAAACTTCTACATCGACCATGTACCGCGCAAGCAAAATGCGCATGCAGATGCACTTGCATCCCTTGCTGCCTCCTTAGCTCTTCCAACCGGAGCAATGGAGAAGGTATTCGTCTATAGCCACGACCTATACTGCCCAAAAAGTCCCCTCGGAGACTACCAGAGGTCAACGGGAGATCGTCGCGGTAAGGAAACACTTGAAGTGTCAACCGATCCAGAGCTTAAAGACTGGCGATTCCCCTACATTGATTTTGTCTTGTACGGCATCTTGCCCGAAGACACCAGGGAGGCGGCTGCCATCCGAAGGAAAGCCTCTAAATTCTACTACAATGCGATTTCGCGAACATTGTATCGTAGATCGCATGACGGGATCCTGCTCCGGTGCCTCTCATCAAAAGAAGCCCACGAAGTGTTGAAAGAAGCCCACGATGGTACGTGTGGAGCTCATCAACCTGGCCCGAAGCTGGCAAACCGACTCCAAAGATTGGGTTACTACTGGCCCAAGATGGTTGCCGATGCTGTTGCCTATGCCAAAAGATGTCACGCCTGTCAAATACATGGCGATTTCATCCATCAAGCACCAGGATACCTCCACTCTACGACCTCTACCTGGCCGTTCGAAATGTGGGGGATGGACGTGGTTGGTCCTATCAGCCCACCCTCATCAAAGGGACATCGGTTCATCCTAGCGATAACCGATTACTTCTCAAAGTGGGCCGAAGCTATCCCTTTGAAAGAGGTGAAATCTTCTAACGTGATCAAGTTCGTGAAACATCACGTTATTTACCGGTTCGGTGTGCCTCGGCGGATTGTCCATGACAATGGACCCCAGTTCATCAGCCAGGCTTTTCAGAGATTCTGCGCCAAGTTCAGAATCCAGAGTGTGTCATCAACGGCATACTATCCGCCCGCTAACGGCCTCGCAGAAGCTTTCAATAAGACTATTGGCAAGCTTCTCAAGAAATTCGTCTCGAAAAGTCAACGAGACTGGGACGATAAGTTGGGCGAATGCTTATGGGCCTATCGCACGACTGTGCGAACCCCAACTAAAGCCACGCCATTTTCCTTGGTGTACGGATGCGAAGCCGTCCTTCCACTGGAAATCCAAATTCCATCTCTTCGCGTCGCCTTGACAGTGGAAATGACAACAGAGGAGAAGCATCGACAGCGACTCCAAGAATTGGAAGCCTTGGACGACAAGCGTCTGCAGGCCCAACAACAAATCGAGCTTTACCAAGCTCGTATCACCAGAGCCTTCAACAAGAAAGTCAAATCCCGAACTTTCAAGAAAGGCGACCTCGTCTTAGCCGTCCGAAGACCCATGGTCATGACGCACAAGACGAAAGGAAAATTCCAACCCAAATGGGAAGGACCGTTTGTAGTAGAGTCAGTCTACTCAAATGGATCGTATCGCCTCATAACCTCAAATGGCGATACACTCATGATGCCAATCAATGGCAAATTCCTGAAGAAATACTATCCCTAGATGGCATTCTTCCACCGATCAAGTTAAAAATACACCTCTGATCGGAAACATCCAACGCCTCCGACGGCTAAAGATAGAGGAAAATGTTGGCTTTTAAGTCCAACATAAGTCTTCGACAACTCATCATGCTGAGGGGAATAGCATGGCTAGCCCAACTCAAACGGTAGTTGGTAAAGGCATGACAAACCCGTTGACAGCTGAGGATTTGCTAAAAATCCTAAGGGACACGTTCCCATTTGATCCGACGCCTCCGACGGCTAAGGATAGAGGAAAATGTTGGCTTTTAAGTCCAACATAAGTCTTCGACAACTCATCATGCTGAGGGGAATAGCATGGCTAGCCCAACTCAAACGGTAGTTGGTAAAGGCATCTCAAATCCGTTGATAGCTGAGGGTTTGCTAAAAATCCTAAGTGGACTTGATTCCACTCTTCCCTCCAAAAATCCCTTACCAATTCTCATCCATAGAATGGTAGGACCACAAATGCAATCATTACTATGTTAACACTATACCTCTGGTAATGAATACTCTTTGTCGAGTATAAACCTTGCTTGTTAACTCTGCATAGAGTAACAAACTCTCAAATTTGCCAAGTTAACACTATACCTCTGGCACTTCAAATTCCACTTGTCAATTCTCATCAATAGAATGACAGGTCCTCAAATTGCTCCTATCGCAAGCAAATTCTTGTCAAGTTAATATCACACCTCTGACAAAACTACTGTTTAAAGTTAACATTACACCTCTAAGCGGTACCTCGAGTGCCTGTCAAGTTAATATCACACCTCTGACAGTCACCTTTCTTCAGACTTCCATATCGAAGCTGAGATGGACGATGCCAAGTTAACACTACACTTCTAGCATCCGAGTCATTGCTAAGTTCAACAATACACCTATGGCTATGACCTTTCCTCGACTTTCTTGTCCAAGCCGAGACGGACGATGCCAAGTTAACACTACACTTCTAGCATCCGAGTCATTGCTAAGTTCAACAATACACCTATGGCTATGACCTTTCCTCGACTTCTTTAAGCCGAGACGACTAATGCCAAGTTTAACATTACACCTCTAGCATTACTATCACTGTTAAGTTAAACATCACACCTATGACAGTGACACCCTCAGTTTTCCCAAATAAAACTGAGATGCTGATGAGTTAGGTTAATATCACACCTCTAACTCACATCCTTGTCAAGTTACATTACACTTCTGACAAGACTACTTCTAAACCGTTAAGTTAATATCACACCTCTAACGGTAAAAATCTTACTAGATTCCCCACGAGTCTAGTTTCATTTGATATTCTCCCCAACCGAGTATCAAATTCATTTTGGAGGCAGTGTTGGTTAACATTACACCAATAAACAATGCTTCCATCAAAATCCCCAGCTGATCTTAAATCAAGTTAATCCCAAATCCTTGATAAAAGTTCACCTTCTCTGGGGGTACGCACTCCACTTGTCACTTTCTTTTATAAAGTGGCAGGTCCACCAAAATCATTCTTTTGCTTCTAAAACAAAACATTCAAGACAATAGAAAGAGGCAAAAGAAAAGTGTCACTTTTATTGATATTCAAGCATATGAAAGTGATACAAAATGCTCTCTTATACAATAAGATTGAGTGTTACAATTAAGGAGTACAAAGAAGTCCCTCTCTCTCAGAGGCCGTACTCACTCCTTGAAACCGCATCTGATCCCAGGTGCACAATTGGAACCGATTGCGCCATGGCAATGACGCAAAAGTCGAAAGCGCCCTAGCTGATTAAGCTAAGAGCAATGGTGTTCTTGAGGTCTGGTGGCAACAGAAGGTCCTGCAACCCTTCGTTCAGGCGCGTCTCTTTCCCTAGCAGACCATCCAACGAACATGGGGTCACTCCTGGGGTGAGAGAGGAAGTTTAGGAGTCATCACAAAGGATGCTACCCTCCACTAGGTCCAGCGGCAGCAGAAAGTCCTGCATTCATCACCATCCCTTTCCCCAGCAGGCCACCCAACGGAATGTCCTTGATGTCACTTCTGGAGTAGGGAGAGGAAGAGGATCTTTCCGCCACCGTAACCGCCGGACCACCCTCGCCGATACTCAGCCTATCCGTCTCTTGCACCAGATCTGAAGAGACCTTGGCGAGGGTTGGGTCCTCGTCAGAGATATAATTTAATCTCTCACAAACGACGAGGACCATAATTTAATCTCTCACAAACGAACGTGGAGCAAGTTCGCCAGCCGGTATATTCTTTCTGGGGCCCAGCAAACCTGAAAAAGGACAAGCAAGCCTACCTGCAAAGAATAAGCAAGAGAGTCAGAAAATCTGGAACTCAGTACATTTTTATAAAGGAAACTGAGTAACAGAACGCGGCAGCCATTCAAGACTTCAGACGCGGGAATGACCCGCACAGTCAAACAGACGCAAGTCAAACTGCGCCACGCATAGGATTCAAACGCGGCCTCAGTTTGTACCCGCGCCTAATGCACCAGACGCAAAGAATTTCAGAACGCCAAAAATTGCCATCTCTCTGTTGGGTGAACAGGAGTTGCAAGATTCAGGTCTGAAACGCGCCAAGGCAGTAAAACGCAATGGGCAAAGCCAGCGTCAAGCGCCTGCATTCAGAGAAGTCAAGTCACTGGCACAAATTCCAGAGGAGGAATGCACCGGGACTTCATTCAGATGATCATGCCGAAGTTCAGGCTATACACATCATCGGGGGACATACCAGCAGAGACCTCTGGCCAGAGTTGGCCTCTCTGCACCCAAACGCAGGCGTCCAAGATGATCCGAGAGGGGGTTCTTCTTGAAGAGACCAAACCGAAGCGTGAGAGCTCTGGGTCATCTTCATCCTCGGAATTACCTTCGTCCATGGAGACGGAGTCCCTATCAAGAAACTCTTTTCTGAAGAAGGTGGGACTTCTCAGAGCAATCCAAAGAGAAATAATCCAAGCTTGGATCATAGAAGGGGAGCGCACCCTATTTATAGGCAGGCCCTAATAACTGCCATTAATGGGGCGTTAATTGGAACCGTCACGCACGATTGTCAAAGCCCAGTGGAGGATTGACGCGTGGAACGCCGCTTTGGAAACCGTCGCAAGCGCCGGTTTTCAACCGCCCGCGTCGGTTTTGCATTTAAGGGCAGTAACTCCTGAGTCCAATGAGGAGTTGACGCGTGGATACCTGCTTTGGGAATCAACGGATGACTCGGAATCCCAATCGACAGTGGAGACCTGACGAGCAAAGATCTCCTAAAATCTTTTGAGTCAGATCACATTAGACGCAGATGGGAAAGCCGCGTCCCTTCAGCAGACAAGGCTGCATCTCTTGCGTCTGCCCGATCCGCGCAAGACAGATTTGCGTTATTCAGAGCTGCGTCTCACCTTGTGATTGACGCTGCGTCTCACCCCAGGGACTGACAGCCGCGTCTTACTTTACGGATCAATGCCGCGTCTCATCTTTTGATTGACGCCGCATCTCATCAAGGAGACCGCGTTCCGATTTGTGATTGACGCCGCGTCTCATCAAAAGGACTTAGTAGAATCTAAGTTCTTATGAAATGATGACCGCGTCTCACTTTATGATTGACGCTGCGTCTCAGTAAAAGGACTTAGTAAAATCTAAGTTCCGGTAGACTGACGACCGCGTCTCACCCTGGGATCGACGCTGCGTCTCGTCAAAAAGGCTTGGTGAAATCTAAGTCCCCATAGATTGATGCCACGTCTCATTCTATGGGATTAATGCCGCATCTCGCCAAGACCGCGTCTCATTAAAAGAACTTTGTCCTACCTAAGTTCAGTAATCACGACTAGTGATCAAGAGTTGGACTCATCCACAACAGGACAAAGAAATTGGGACAAAAGCTCTAAAGAAAACTTCTATTATATCAAGAAATGATAGAAGTGGATACAAACACTCTTAATAAATAGAGTGTCCCTTTTCTTTACAAAAAAAAAAAAAAAAAAGAAGAAAAGAAGGCTAAATGTCCTGGTTCGCCAAGGAACGGATTTGTTCCCTAAGGCGGTGAATCTCATGCTGGCGCGTCCTCTCAGCCTCCATGATAGCCCGGTCCCGCAGCTCCGCCTCAGATAAGAAATTTCTGGCAGCCAGCTGCATCCGCAGAGATTCCACCCTGAAGATTGTAGGGATAGACTCTCTTCAGCACGCGCCGTAGCAGCCCGTTGCTCCTCAAGCTCCTTTTTGAGGGAAACAAGTTTCTCCTCATTTAGCGCAAGAACAGCTTCCGCCTTGGCGATAATGTCCCGAGTTCTGAGGATGACTTGCTCCGTGCTCTGCACACTGAGCTCAGATTCCCTCGAATCTCCGGCTAATTTTTGAAATTCAGCCTTGGAATATTCAAGGTCGCGGATCTCGGCAGCGATTTGTGCCTCCGCCTCTTGTCGCTCCCGTTCCTGAGCAGCTAGGAGCCTAGTCAGGATGGCCTGGGCCTCACCGGAAGAACCAGCATCTTCCAAAGATTCCAGCTCCCGCAGGTTATCTCCAAGTTGCTCTACCACCCGCAGGCATGCCCTGGCAAGTGAAGGGCCTCCCGCCAATTCGACGCTCATGGCCATATTTTCAAGAAGCCTCTGGGCGAACTGGAAGGTGCTGTGTCCACGGAAGATGAGATCAATACATGATCCCATCGAGGTGAAGAATTGTTGCACCATCTGACGTGCCAGCTCCCCCATGTCTTCACCACCTAAGAAGCTTCCCGACCCTTTTTCTGTCACGGGATGAGGGATATAGGGCGGGTCTTCTCGCACAAGAGCCGTGCCGGCCGTCGATGTAGCAAGAGCAAGACTACCCACTGGCGCTT
Source organism: Agave tequilana (assembly GCA_038442645.1). Classification (NCBI taxonomy): domain Eukaryota; kingdom Viridiplantae; phylum Streptophyta; class Magnoliopsida; order Asparagales; family Asparagaceae; genus Agave; species Agave tequilana. The sequence goes on from JAVJIF010015177.1 coordinate 87,752, forward strand.
CCTGGAGCGCTGCCTCTGCAGGAGCTTCCACGACCAAGGAAGGAGTTGTAAGCACAACCTCTTCAGAAACTTCCACCGAGGATTGAGCTGTGTGGCCTTCTGGAAGGGTGCCGATCGTCGGACTCCCCACCTGAGCCCCCTCAGTCAGAACTGCCTTACTAGGTTCGAGGTCCAGAGGCGTCGAGTCCTGTAGAATGGGAGTCTCCCCAGCTTCAGCAGTAGCCTCCTCCACCGGCGGAGTGAGAGTCTCCTCAGCCTCAATGGTTGTTTCCCCTCCTGGCAAAGGGGAAGGCTCCCCAACTTCAACAGCTACCCCCTCCGAGGTTATCTCAGCGGCCGAAGCCTCAATCCCCTTGGGCTGGGTCAACTCTGTTTCCATCGCCTCGACATGCGAGGAAGTTATACCTTCAGCAGGGATTATCGCCAGCGGTAACGCAGTCGATGATTCACCCCCGTATATTTTCTCCTCCGAGATGTGGAAGAATTTGCTCTGATCAGGAAGAGCGGGTTCATCGCCATGGTCGACTTCATCTTCAAAGTCACTTTCTCCCGATGACGAAGAAGACGATAGCGCCACGCGAGGAAGCTCTGCAACAGGAGCCTTACCCCCAATCACCCCAGTGGTAGGACTAGGGTCGACTGCCCGAGGATTGGAAATAAAGACACTAGGAGACCCCGGCTGCTGTACCTCGTCTCTCCCTTCATGAGCAGAAGGAAATTCGGGCTGAGTTGAGATTCCTGGAATCTCGACATCCTCTTCGCCCATTATGTCAACCTCCGGTGACTCAGCATCACCAGCAATAAGGGGTCGCTCAACAAGCTCCCCTTCCTCCACGGTCTTGCTGCGTGACCTAGGAGCACGGACCAAGCTTGGAAAATCTTCATCTTCCAGCGGTTCCTCAACTCTAACAGGGACACCTTCAGGAGGAACCTCAACTCCAGCAGAGATAGCTCTGGATTGAGAGACTTCAGCCGTTAAGTCCCTCCGAGCCTTCTTTGGGGCAGGCTCAACTACAGAAGCAGAGCGTCGACGACGCTTCCTCGCCAATTGCTTCGACCTCCTTGCCGGTCGCGGCTCCACTCTCATTGCTGGTGGCTCCGCCCTCGTCGCTTGCGGCTTTGCCCTTGCCGGTCGCGGTGCCGCCCTCACTACTGGGGGCTCCCTCCTCGATCGTTTCTCGACCTCCCTCTGAGCTTTCAGGTACTGGTCGAGGAGTTTAGTACGTTTACTGGATTCAGACCTCTCCTCGAGACTGGCATTGATACTCTCAAGACATGAAGACTCCGGAATAAGATCTGGCGTCTGGCCGGCTTGGGAGTACCAAATACAGAAGCTGAAGCTCATACGGCACTTAGGCGCCTCGTCGGGTAGATGGAACGTTGCTCCCGTCCCTCCAGCCACACTGTAATACCAAGCCCGAGCGCCTTCGAACAGGTTCCCGTCAAAGGCAAGTTGAGCATTGGGATTCCCGACGTAAAGCTGATCATAGCCAAATTGTCGGGCAAAACGACTTGGCATATACGGTTCGATAGTGCAGGAAGTTCCTTGGCGAAACAGCACATATCCTGGTCGTATATTGATCAACCACCAGAAGGCTCCAGCAGGCAATTGCGAGAAGTCATCCCGCCCAGCGACATCCGTGAACAGCTCCCCGGGGGCTGCACCTTGAACCTCTGGAAAACAACGGTTAAGCTGATAGTTCGTGGCACAGGAAAGACGCTTCCTAATGTAATACAGGTAGGTGTCATGCCACTCCGAACGTTCCAGCCGCTGCACAAATGGGATATGATCCACGCTCCCACGCGCCGCCGTCATTAGAGATGGGCAATGCATCACGTACCAAGCCATGAGGTACGTGTAAGGCAGCTCAATCCGCGGGTTGGGGTGCCTCACCGTCGGGTTCCCCTCTGAGTCGGTATACGGCTCCCCACGAGAATTAGCAGTCTTTGGGGGTTCGCAGAAGCTCTTGGTCAACACCCGCAGCCCGCTTTGAATACCAGCCACCACGGCGGGAAGAAGGGCTATGGGGTGGCCATGAGCCAAGAGTACCGCCGGGTACACCACATCTGCCACAATAACTTCATGTGGTAGCGTGGGCACCACACACCTCTTCAGCCACAACATCAGGAAGCCCGCCAACAGCGCCTGATCAGAAATAGGGGTCCGGGCTTGATGGTGAAAGCTCTCAAAGACCAAGTCAGGGTCGAAGCCGTCCTCGTTCGACTCCGTGGTGTAGAACTTGTCAGAAGCTGCGTCGATCCTGTCTTCAACTTCCCCACCAGAACTAGGAGCTAGTCGGATTACTGGGAGATCTTTATTGCTGACATTATTAAACAGATAATCAGCCCAGGATAGTTGCTTGACGCCTCCTGACCTCCAGGCAGTTGTCTGACCGCAGATGTAGAAATGGCACATCACCTCCCAGTAGGTCTCATACACTTGAGGAGATTCTTTTTCCAAAAGGCGCAGCTCCCTGGTGGTTGGGACAAATTCCTCGTAAGGAATATCCCCTGACGACAACCCGGAGACCTCATACAACTCGTGTAGGGCAAGGCCCATCTCTCCGACCGGAGTAAAGAATGTCCCCGTCCGAGGATTGTAGCGCTCCAGAATCCCAAAGAAGTTATGAGAACTCATCGGGACGCCCCACTGCACGGCCCTGACTGCTGGGTACAGCCCCACACGCTTCAGCGGCCCCTCAAGATTGGTAAGGACAAAACCCACCATCCTGCCCCACCAGTAGTTCCCTGGAGAATGGACCCATCCATACGCACGGAAGTCGACAGGATAGTCACCCCCTGCTTCTATGAAGGAATTGAGGAAGGTGGTAGCAAGCTCCGGGATCTCTCCAATTGGGATTTCAGGCTTGGACGACGCAGGGAACAGTCCGACAACTGACCCGTCATGACTATCATGGCGGTCTACCTTTTGGAGGCCAAAGTCACCAAGGGCGATCTCAGGGATATACTGGGAAATGTCCCATTCCATCTTCCGGGGGACAGACATGTGTTGAAAGTAGGACATCGGGAACATCCTCTCCATGTCTGGAAGAAAGAATCTTCCGCCCTTTATCTCACGGAGCCATTTATAGGTCCCCTCAGACACACGACGGCCATCATCATAGATATGATCCCCAAAGAAGAAGGCAGGCTTCTCCAACCTGACGCCGTCATCCGTTTTGAGCGCGGCATCGGTCATAAGTGCCCGAAAGGTTCTCCTGTTAACATTAGAGAGCCTGCGATCCAGTAACTGGTCAGCAGTCACGGGGACACTCATTCTTTGCACAAAGGTCAAGCCCCGGTCGGCACCACCCACGCGTCCAAAGTGGTGCATCTTGGCGAGTGAACCTGAAACATGCGGCACTGCAAAAGAAAAAGACACTTGGTCAGATACTTTGCCAAAAATAAGGGAAGACGCTAAGTGTTCATAATTCAAAACGCAGCCGAGACATTGGACGCAGGAGTTATCATCCGCGTCCAGACCTGCGAACTTGCACCAAAACGCAGAAGAGATACTGGACGCAGGAATTTTTCGAATCCGCGTCCAGACCTGCAAAGCTGCGTTCTGCAAACCAAGACTTATGAAAATTCTAAGTACTTGGACTCAAACGCCAGATTCTACAAAATCGGCGGTTGAAGACACAGAACGCAAGGATCAAATCCGCGTTCTGCAAACCAAGACTTGTGAAATTTCAAAGTGCTTGGACTCAGACGCCAGCGCCTGATGGCACAAAACGCGGCACAGAACGCATGGATCAAATCCGCGTTCTGCAAATCGCGTCCAGAGACCTTCACAATTAGAAATATTCTAAGTGAAGGACCCAGAGTGCAGAGTTCACCAGCGTCGGATCATCAGGCCCGCGCCCCGGTTATCATCTCAAGGACAGCGTCCGAGAATCAAACACGATCTTGTGTTAAAGGTCCTTAGGGTTCTATGAACATGTTTTAATGGCGGAACCCACACCGAAGGTGCATTTTTACCTCGGAAAACACCCTCCTGCGCAGAGGAAGCATCTCTCTCAGCCTCGGCGACGGTCGCCCTTGAGGTCGATGCAGTCGGTTTCGTCTTGGGAGCCATTGAAGATCAAGAAATCCGAGCGAGGAGATGAATAGTTGAACAGAGAAGGAAGTTCTTTTTCTCAGAGAATGCGTTCGTTCGGAGAAGAAGATACATCTCTCCAACTGTTGCCTTTTATAGGCACGGAGATTCGCGAAGATACGCAGCGTTTGGCCCAATAAACGCTGCAGCGAATCGCTGCCTGACGCGTGGAGCCAAATCATTGTTTGAACAGGGAAGATCATGCGTCGCGACCCCGCCACAAGTCAGAAGTTGACACGTGGAGCAGTTCATTTAATGAACCGGGGGATCCGCGCGCCAAAAGGCGAAATCTCGCCGTTTCCCCAGGCCAGCTGGCGGCGTAATCATGACATGGCACAGGCGCGCGCCCCAAAGTACGCAGCTCTTCGGTGGACATGCCCCGTCAGCATCATCATAAATGCATCCAGAAAATCGCGTCTGCATTTCAAGAGATGCGTCTCTCCAAAGTCCGCGTCCCCTCAAACAGGCCAAACATCGCGTCTCGCTAAGAAGTCGCGTCTTTAAAGCAGTCTCTGCTTTTTCAAAAAGGAACCTGCGTCCAGTCTCCTGCTTCTGCAAAGTCAGTTCAACAGTACACTGACGCAAACAGACAACCAACCACTCCCGGCCAAAAGCGCACCCGTGACAGACTAAAAGCAATCGGGGAGGTCTAGACTGTGTATCTAGACACTCAACACGATCAACTCTGACGGCTTCAAAGAGTTCAACAGTACACTCACGAAGACCAATTCCAGATAAGATCAAGCCCGAAGCATCAACAGTCCAGTCATAAACGCGAACACGGCTAAGATCCAAAGTATTCCGAAATCCGTCCCATTCAACTGCGGAATATCAGAAACTTTGGAGGGGGTTCTGTAGGCTGTCTAAAAATGACTAACAGACCAGCCATTAAGGAAGCAGTCTCAAGCTCTAGACGCGAGGAAGCGAGGCCCGCGTCTCAGCATTAAGACGCGTTGGCTCTACACCCGCGTCTCAACGTCCAGACGCGTCGGCCCAAAGCCCGCGTCTCGACATCAAGGCGCGTCGGCCCGACGCCCGCGCCTCAGCGTCCAGACGTGAAGGCCCGAAGCTCGCGTCTCAGCATTAAGGCGCGTTGGCTCGACGCCCGCGTCTCAACTTCAAGGCGCGTTCGGCCCAACGCCCGCGTCTCAGTTGCAACTGCCCTGATTGCGGGGCCAGTCACCGCGCATGTAGCGGGTAGTGGCCCCTCATTCGGGAGCGTTTTCAGGAGGCACCTTCACCCCCTGAGACCCCTATAAATAGCCTTGTTTGCTATGAGGGGAGAGAAGTTTTGATAAGATCGAAGCTTTGGAAAGGTCGAGGATTAAGAAGGTCAAGGCATCATCAAGATCGATCGAATCCAGGCAAGAGGATCATCAAGAGGGAAGCACGACTTCAACAACAGACAGAGGGAGGAGACTCTTCAGCGAGCTTACTGAGTACTAGCCGCTCTTCGCCTACCTCCTCTTTGAGAGTTTTGGTAGACGGAGCTGAGTTACTCTTTCTACCGACCGAAGAGAAGACCCCCGACGGTCCAGGACGGTCATCTGGTCAACGGAGAACAAGATTCACTCTCCATCGCCACACGAAGAACCCAGCCTTAAACAAAGGGAAGATTCAGACATCCTCCCTCCCTTGTAACTGGAAAAGAGGGAAGAGTAGTTCTTTTGGTTGTAATCGTTTCGCTTGAATCAAGGAAATCTTTTACAGCTAAAACCACTTTCTCCGACCACCAAATTTTCCGGCGCGTACATACAATAGTGACAAGAGTTCAGTAAAATCGAAGCATATCAACATCAAGTTTCTTGTCATCAATGATAAAGTTCGGAATCATATTTTGTCTGTTGATAGTGATGATACTATTCTTAACATTACAGAACCACTCATTAAAGGACTTTCACCTAAAGTATTCTTAGAGCATATTGCTCATATGGGATGACTAGTCATTATGATATCCTGATTTTGTGGGAGTGGATAATTTTATGTAACAGACATTATTTCTAAGTGCACTTTATGGATATTTGTTGATTCTGATAAATAAATTTATAACTGCTTCTCCTAAAGTTTACTTTTGCGCATTTGAGTTTGTTGAATTAGCAGTTAGACTCGTTGGAGTCATAAAGTTAGACTCGTTGGAGTCATAAGGCTAGACTCGTTGGAGTCATAAAGTGGAAACCAGTTGAAATTGTACCTTATTTGATCAGAGGACATTTCCATGCCACACGTCCACATTTGATTTATGTCGTTAGGGGTTCTGAAACTTGTGATGTGGAAGGTCCTATCTCGATTATACAGAAGGTAACGATCGCCATGTTCGGTGGCAGGACACTTAATGGACCAGATTGTTTTGAAACGTGGTTTGTTGGCGGTTAAAGTTTTGACGTCATAAAGTTATGCATAATATCTATTCAGTATGACTTGCTTGGCCCAAGTGGAGATTGTTAGACTTATTATGTTTTAAAGTCTAATTTATTTTGGGCCTAATCAAATCAATTGGATATTTGCACCCGCCCACTTAACCTATGTTGTTTGACCCAATAAAGAATTGATCAAACCTAAATGGTTTGGGTCTAGACACGTTTTCAATTACACTTAGCCATGAGTGTATTTAAATTAGAATGTGGGACTCATCTACACGTGTGAAACTCGTGTTATAAATCAAGGGCCTAGATCTATGATGAGTTGAACTAGGGTTTCTTGATGCTATATATACCATGAGTAGGGTTCCCTCTCCACCAACAAGAATAACCATCTCTCTCTTGGAGGCCTCTCATCTCCTCTAAAGATAAAGAAGAGAACTTGGTGGCTGGAGAGAAGAATCCTCTCCCTCAACCCGGCGTTCTCCGAGATCGTGCAATCTTCGGCATATGGAATCAGGTATGCCTAAAACCCTCATTCCCTTTGATCATGATAAAGAGGCTTACAGTATATGTAGATCTTGTATGGAATAAATTTAGATCTAACAAAGAGATGATTTGTGGGGCCAACGAAGAGTAATGAGATCCCCATCTTGTCTTGTTAGGGGTTTTACTCTTAAGTCGATTTTGTGCAAGTGTGCAAAATAATAATATCACTCAAAGCAACTAAATTACCATAAATGTTTCTTAATTTAGATGCTATGCAGACTTACCTCGATCTCTAGTATTCTTCGACAATAATTGAAATTTAAAATAAAAATAGACGAATGCCTAGATGCAAATTTATCCGTTTTTTAAATTTCAATCACGAGTTATGTTATTGTTAGAAATAGTGTCCAGATAAGTTACAGTAATATCTAACAACTGCAACAGATGCAGAACTCAGATTCAATGACTATAGAAGAAAATAGAAATTCTAACTCACTCGGATTGTCGCGTTTGCGTGGCACTTGCCGCGTTTGCACGACTTCCTTGAAGCTTCTAGTGTTCTACCTTATAGGTAGCGCTATGAAGTACTTCTAATTCTTTGCAGACGCCAACTTCTTGTAACTGTACTGTATACACAAACAGAGAAGAATTTAGTAGAAAATAATATATATCGTTCCCTCTCCGATAACAGCGTCAAAATTTGATTGCCAAAAAGAATGCATAGAATATGAAAAGTGTATGTGATTGATTTTGATTCTGAATCTTCGCAAATTAACCGTGTAGCGAGGGTTATACAGGTCGAACCTCAAGGAGAGATGCGATGGAAGCATTTCGATATTGTTATTTCCTTACACCTTCTTCTGTTGTTCGGAGAACTAAAGAAAGAGATTGGTTGAAAGAAGTTTGATTTTAATATCAATGTAGAGAAAGACCATAGCTGCTAATATGTACTACCGTAAACAAATAATACCAACTAGAAATTACCTTCATGCTAAACTCTAAACATGATAGGCAACCCTAGGATTCAAGTAAAACACATAAGACAAATAATAAGGTTCTAATTAAATAACACTAGTTAAAATTTAACATTAAAATATTAAGATAATGGTCAAGCATAGATTAAGAAAAATAGTTAAAGAGTACCAGTAAGTAGTTGACCTAATTATCATCATCATGCGCCTTCAAGATAAACTTAGGGTATAAGCATCCATGAAATTTATTTGGTTTCTCTATTCAATATTATAGGTCTATAGTGGTGATATTAGCAAGTCATGATAAGGGGATTTAGTTACTCATAGTGGAAAAGAAACAAAGCATGATTTTTGAATAAGAATATTGCATGAAACAAAGAAGCAAAATAAAGAAAAAAACAAGTATATAATAAAAAAGAAATGAAAAGAACAAAAGCACCTTGTATTTATCTATAACCTCGAATTACAATGGCTTCTCTTTCTTACAAATCTTTTTCAAAGTAAAAGAAACCTGAAAATTACAATGAAAATTCAGAAAAAAAATAAAAAAATAGATCTAAAGAAAACCCTATGCTTGAGCTTCTGAGATGCCTCTGCTCTGTTTCTCTTCAGAAGTATTTAAAGGAGATTTGAGAAATAGAGTTTCACATGAACACTGCCCCCAAAACTCCACGCACAAGTCCTCTAGACAGCAGTGTTTCCACGGCTTTTTTGGAGTTTATGTGGCCTTTTTGTGGAGTCTGGGCACGCACTTTGACGCGTGACTTCATCTCATCATCCATCTGGAGATCTATCCTCAGAATTTTCATTTAATCCCAAAATTTTGAAATATTTCGATCTTCTAGATAACTTGGAGATCAAGTTATCTCTAAATCCGGGTTAAATTCAAATTTCTCCCATTTATCTTCGACTTATGGTGCAAGCAAACAGAATTTGAATAAGAGTCCACCTCTATCTTCAATTGGGATGAGAATTTATCTTATTCTATCTTTTTTCTCCTCTATATTTTAAATTAAATTAATTTAAAACCCAAATTTAAATGGGATAGAATAAAAGCTTCCTTTATTGTAACCCCCTGCTCCCTGGTGTACGTATCACAGTATCGTACGCGATACGACGTACAAAAATTGATTTGACCTCCGAGGTAGTCCGATTGAGCCGATTTCAGTTTTAAAATCATTTTCTAATATTTGAGATTTTTTCAAGATTTTCTGAAATTTTTCTAGATTATTTTAGAAAATCTCCGCAGCCGGTATCGACCGATACCGATAATCGGCTCTACGATTTTTCTTTCATAAACGGAGTCAAATTTTGAGAATCTGCTTTCACCATGTGCCTTAGAATCGTGTTATTTACGTTCGGGTATTTTTGGGAATTTTCTGAATTTATCGAAAATCCGGCCAAACGGTGTCGCCCGTATCGGCGAGACACTCCGAGATTTTTAATTGACAAACCAGATTGAATTTCGCCAAACCGTTTTCATATTACATCTCAGGATAATATTCTCTAATTTTTGTAATTTTTGGGCACCGTTCGGAGCTGGTCGAATATTAGGCTAATATTATAATATTAAAATATTATTTTTTTAAAACCTTTTTCTTTTCCTTTCTTTTCTCTTCTCTTCTACCTTTCTCTGGAATTTTCCCCACCGCCATTAACCCACCGACTTTCCTCCCTTCTTTAAAAATCCCCCCCTCTCTCCCCCTGTAACTCTCTCTAACCTCTCTTCTCTCTCTCCTTTTCTCTTCTCTCTTTATCTCTCTCACAGCCTAATTTCCCCCTCTTCCTCTTGCTCTGCAGGCCACAGGCGGCGGCCTGGCCGATGCCAGCGGCCAGGCCAGGCCGGCGGCACGCCGGAGGCTGGCCAGGCCAGGCCGGCGGCGCGGGAGGCCGGCCAGGCGCAGGTGGTGGGGGCGCCAGCCCCCACTCTCTCCCGTTCTCTCCCTCTCTCACTCGGTGGAGCAGTCCGGCGCCGGCGCCGGCACGCCGGCGGGGCAGCCGCGTCGGCCGGGCGGCCGCGCGGCGGCCGCGCGTGGGCGGCAGCAGCAGCTCAAGGCTGCTGCTGCTGTTGCTTCTATTGGGTGAAAAACCCAACCCGGTTGCACCCCAAACCCGACCCAATAAGGTATATTTTCTTTTAAACCCTGTAAAAATTAGAAATTACTTTCAGGCCCCTGCAAAATTACAAATAGCCCCCTGAATATTTTCAGTTATTCCACATTTAACCTCTTTGTATTATTTTTAGCGTTCGGGCGATATCGGGAGCATCCAAACTCCGATTTGGACGATTCTGGATCCGTTGCGATCGTGGGAAAGAGAGCTACCTTCCCATGGCTAGTTTGTGAGTGTTTTCTTTTTCTAAATTATAATTATTTATTCATGTTTAGTTTTCGTTATGAAACCGTAACTATGGGTTAAGCACTAGCACTGTTAAATTAATAACTTAACTCGAGAAATGTCATGTTTTGTAATAATAATCTGTTTACCATGTGAGTAATATAGACACTAAGCTAGACGATCAATTAATGAATCACTAGACATTGTCACTGCATGGATAACTATTATAGTTACCCACTACTGCTACTCGGACACCAAGACACGCGTACTTCATTATACGGGATCTTGTCACTATTCCACTGTCACCCTTACCGACCCACTGGTACACTAAGCACCATAGTGCATGTAGATATCGGTTACACTGGATATTGGTATTGCATGTAGCTTTCATGTAGTTTCATGTACACGTCTCACCCTTACATATGTTTGTGACCCACTGATATACGGATACACTAGTACATTGATACCGTCATGTTAGATTGATATCCTCGTTACATGGATGCACTGATCACTGTTATTCTGGCTACACATAGATGTTCCACTGGTACACGGATAGACCAATGCACGGACTACCGCATTTCATATTAATGTTACCGTTATGTCATGTTTACATATCACTGTTACACATGCATATATGGTTTCTCTATTCTTGTCATATGGATCACTGTTTATATTGCATGTATATTCATGTCTTCCTGTCGCATGATTGTTTCCCGTTATGGATATTCCCGTTACTGGATACATGAGCTGCTGATATGCGATGTGTGAAACTAAGTGCCACGTGGATTTAAGCCACAGGGGCCACCTCTAGAATCCCACATCTATTGTTTCCCGTTATCGTGTTTCGTGCTATCAACAGAGCCCATGTCATGTTATCGTGTTACATGTATCATGTACTGTTCTTGTTCCTGATACCCTGTGTACATTAGATGTATAAAATATAAGATGGGGTTGGGGGAGACTTGACGGTTGACTAGATCTTGTCGGGTGGATGTCTGGATCCATTGTTTGTCCCACTGCAGGGGACGGGTAGTGCTGGCTACCGTCTGTTATAACTCATGAGCTCCTGTTTATTGTTTTAGCTCATTGAGTTCCTGTTACATGTTACAGCCTTAGCGGGCTGGCCCTGGTCTCAGCAGCCAGGGGTCTGTTTAAGGCCGTGATCCCGGGTATGCACGGGTATACCCACCTGACTAGATCTCCTTGACTATTGGGTTTTCACTTAACATAATAAAACAGAATACACAATAGTGACGTCGGAACACTTGTTATTTGGTCACTCTCTCGTTTGGATAATGATACCCGTATGCCATGTCCGGATGGGTTCGACTGGAGTGCGGGCTCCAGTATGAACTGCCAGTGGTATGGGACACTAGAAGAGATTGATTAAAATAGCAGGCGGTACTGATTGTTACTATTGGATAAATCACATGACTTGCCTGATACATGTATTCTATTGTTTAGTTGTACTTGTTTCTGTACTTGATCATTTATCCGCTATCATGTTACATGTATATTTGTTACCTTACCTGGTACATGTTACACTTTCTGTGGTGGCATACTACTCATGTATATGTATACTCTGCATTGCAGATATTCTGTTTGTTGTATACCTTGCAGACATCATTACTGTCTATGCACCACACCGTATAATGGTTAGATAGCATATGTCCATCTGCATGTTCACTGCTATCACATCACCACTAGCATGTTCATTTCTATCATGTCACCACTAGATAACAGTATTTATATAAACTGGATACGACTATAGACATGACTCACTGATAACCGGCTAGGTAGTGATGGTATTAAAAGATGACCTGTTCATGTTTATATATTTCTACTGCTCATTATATGCTTATTATATGGTATCACGACTACAACATCATTATATATTAGTATCGTGCTTGTATTACTATAGTATATATTACTGCCTCCTTCATTTTACCACTCACTAGGTCGCTTTTTAACGACCCTGGGTTTGCATGCCCAGGTTGGAGATCTGAGTTACCGTATTATCAGATAGCGCCTTGGAGTCACCTAGGAGATTCCTCATCGGCCCCATTCATAGGATCCTTGTAATTTATTGCTGTTATCGTATTTATCACTGTTCTTCTTATCTGTTATGATCACTCACCCCTTTTCTGCAGGTCTTCTTGTACTTATTTCATGCTGGAACTCATGTATATATGGAGGTTCTGTCCTGTACTGAGGCTTAGCGTACGTACGTGAGGGTTTTCCGCCCTGCGTATGTACGTCGCCATAACGTCCGCGTACCTGCGGGATCGGGGCGTTACATTTATCTTCCCAATTAATCTTTATTTTCATGATAATTGTGGGCTTTTAGGCTTCTGTTGGGCTTTCTCTTAGATTATGGAAGCCTGAATTTAAATAATAAAATAATTAAATAGCAGTGATTTATAAAAAATAAACATGGAAATATGACAAAAATATGCACTTTTTATGAACGATCAAAGAGTCAGCATTGATTCCCATTTCTTTCATTCCCGAGCCCAAATCAACCACAATACTTGAATCATATTTCATTGTTGGACCTAAATATAGACCACAATGACTCCGTAATAATTTTTCAAGATTAGTCATATAAATGGGATAATTTTCATGTTAGGATCTATCATGATCCTATTTCATTTGGGGATTGTAAAAATGTATATAGAAAAGAGGTCATATTCCTTGATAATCTATAATATTTAGATTGGGCAGATAACATTTTTTTCTTTTCTTTCTTTTTTTATGCATATATGCATTCATTCATACATTGAGGATAATGCATGAGATAGGTGCAGGGAAGGGTTTTAATATAACATAGGTTTCTTTTAATTTAAAAAAAGAAAAAATATAACATTTTCTTTGATTTTAAAAAACTTTTTGAAAAGAGAAACAATATTTTGACCTATTTTTTTGTAAGAAATTAAGTTAATTTTAAGGAACAGGAGAATCATAATTGAGATTTCTTATACTTGATCAAAATAAGACTATTTGTTTGATTTCTAAGATTAGGAAGAAAAAATAATTTAATCTTGATTTTTACCTTGATGAAATATGCATACTTTATACACTTACACACTCAAAAAACAAAGATTTTTATGCCTTATAAAACTAAAAAAGAAAAAAACAAAGAAAAAAGAATATATATCGAAAATCCTCTGATAAAGTTGGGTACTTGTGTCTAATAAAGCATAAGTATTCACACCTAAAAATGATCTATACTATAAATAAAAACTCTTAGTTTTGTGACCTTATTTGCTCATTCTTAAGTCCTTAGGGAGTTTTCTCAACCAGTACCCTAAAACCGTCCAGTTTGGGAGTCACTGACCTAAGTCTCATTGCATGGGCGAATTAGAAAGCCTAATAGAATTAAGAGATATTACCACCAAAATATGTAAAAATAAGGTATAAGAGTTTTAAAAAATTTCGAGTCAAATATTCACGATCGCGAAGATGCATATGACTTAGGGTAAAATAATAGACTAAATGATAAATACAGTTTGACTCCTTATCTTGATTGATAACAAGTTTTTGAATAGAGACTGAGTTTAAGAATGAAAATTTTAGTTTTCCTGTAACTTAAAAATTACTTGAATTTTTCCAAAAAATACTTCAAATATTTTCTCGTGTTTTCAAAATGTGTTTCAAAATACTAATACTTTGTTTCTCTTTTATTTTTTGGATTTTATGAGTGTAATCAACTGAAAATCTTCACGAGACAAAACTCGTCCTCTAGGGGTAACCTAGAGGTTTAACGGCTTGTTGCACATGTTAAGTGCACTAAGTATGTTAGATTAGGTTAGCTCTATTTTTCTTTGTTTTGCTCGAGGACGAGCAAAAGATATGTATGAGGGTATGATTGAACATGTATTTTGCATTATTCTTATTACATTCTCACATTTATTCTGTAATAAATCTTGCTAATTCTTTTTCTTAATGTCTTATTTTGCAGGTTTATCTTAATGAAGGGAGAGAAGAAAAGACAAATAAAAGCCAGTTAAATTCTGATTTAATTGGATCTATTTGGTTAATTGAAGATAAAGCCAAATAAATACAGTTAAAATCGGATTTAAAATAATTTATTTGGTTATTTTGAAGAAATCAAGGAGATAAAGGCAAATTCAGTAGTCCAAAAGTAACCCTATTAATATACAAAGGGATATCTAAAAGACTAAGATGTATATTTAGAAGATTTAGAGAGATAAGAAGATTCAGGGATTAAACAAAATTTTAGCTTCAACCTTATCAGAAGATTTTTTTTGTTGGGCAAGAGATTTTGCCCATATCTTCATACGCTATTCCTTATCCAGTTTTGACTATAAATACCTACATTTCTGAAGGTAAAGGGGCACCACTCTAGCAAAGAGTTAGGATTAGGCTGTTGCTTTAGTTTAGATTTTTTTCTTTTTACATGTAATTTTAATTTCTTTATAACTTAGATTAGAGAGTTTCATGAAGAAAAAGAAAGGAAGTATTGTATTTAGAGTGACACTAAATATAATCTTCTTTAAAAAAAGTTGTATTGAGGGTGACAGTCAATGTGATTATCTTATTTTTCTTCATTGTTGCTCAACTTAATCGATTGCTGCATCTACGAGATTTATATCTCTTACTTTACTTTTATTATTTCAAGGTATGTTATTCTTTCTTCTCTTTCTTGTTTATTAAATGACTTCAAATCTAACGCTTTTTTTCCCTTTATTCTTAGCTTTCTTGTTTAACTTAGTTCTTTTTTCAATCAAAACACCAACACCATCTTATTCTTCTATCTTCCGTTTTCTTTCTAGCTTAACTTAATATTCTCTTTTATTTAATTTTTCAAAACAAAGAAGACTGTTGACCGATTTTAATAACTTAAAAGAAAGACTTACCACCACGCTTCCATCACAGTTCCTCCTTTGTGAATCACGACCCGCATAGTCACTTGCTATAGCGATAGAAATGAGCAACCTAGTTCATTCTTAAACTCTGTATTTCTCTCCAGATTTTTACTCATTTTTCTGCGCAGGTTTTTCCTCAATCAATCACACTTCCTTCTCTTATCGAAGGTCGTGGGTTCAAATCTACCCATTCACAGTAAGCAAGGGTATTTTTAGAACATAATTTGTAAGGTGCACTAAGAGGTATAATGCACAATACTTCGACTTTACAACATACAAATGCCACTGGACTCTAGCGGTTCGTGAGGCTCACTCATAACGTACGAAAGTTGCACGTGAAAACTATAGTAGTTTCATAGAGACTATTATTACAATTCACATGAGTGTGCATTAGGTATTTCATTATCTCCTCGTAGAAGTTTTAGCACCCTCGTTGCCACACCTTAGAAAGCATTTCCAACCTTAAAGTAGTAGTTTTAGTAGTTTTGTTTTTTTTTTTTAAATACGAATTGGACATTTGAGATTGATTTGAAAATGACACTGTAAAGAAAAAATCAACTAGGTTGCGCTAGAGGAATAAAATAAATTCAACTTCTTTTACGTGCAAAAGCAAAAGGTCAACCATCGTGTGATCTCCTATTTCCTCTCATGTTAGTTTTTCTCTTAATCTTTGTAAATTACAACATACTCTTATGAATTTTATGTAAACTCTCTCCTTGAGATATCTACACGTATTCAGATTTTTTTTAGATTAGGATTTAAGTAAACTTTGATTGGATATCATAATTCTATTTTTTTTTCTCAAGTGCATGTCAATCATAAAAACTTTCACTACAAGTGGAAAAAGAAGATGAAAATTCTCCTTGGAGAAAATTTATTTACCTTTTTAATTGAGCATAAATTTCTTATAAAATAAGCAAATATAGAAAATGATTTTCTTGTTGAAAACAATACTTGGGTTTAACCAACTTACCTTGTAGTTTTAAATTTGTTGAACATAAATGGCTCCTCAAAAACAAATTAAGGCTAGATTTAAGAATAAAGGTTTCTCATGGGACAACTCTAAAAATGAACTAATTATTGTATTTGTTATTCTTTTATTTTGATGATATAATCATATTTTTCTACCCTAACTGTTGTAGAGAAAACGAAACCAAATGAACGTTAAATTTTTTCTCTAAATGGTAATCCAAGGAAGAATGCTTCTAAAGTAACCAAAATCTAAGTTGTTTATGGTTAATAGAACAACATATGCAGCTGCTAAGTTATTTATAGGAGCAAACAAGCATTAAAATAGTAAACTAGAATTCATTATGGCGATAGTGAATCTTAATTTTATAATTACCGAATGCAGAGAATGAATAGATTGTAAGGTGATAATTGGAAACTACGTGGTCTAGGCTTATGATGGTGGTATTTAATATGTAGAACACAGTTTAAAATAACTCTTGAAATTAATTATTATTCATTAAGAAACTTCAACATAGGAAATTTGGGAGATATTGACGTGCTAATTGAAATGAAAGCACATAACTCCTACTTCTGGAGGAATTATTTTTAAGGCTCACCTTCTTCTTTTGCGTGGGGGTGGGGGGGTAAATAAATGCTTTGACATTGGAAATTAAGGAATTATTCATTAAGAAAAAATTTGGGAGACACTGACATGCTAATTGAAATGAAAGCACATAAAACTCCTACTCGTGGAGAAATTTATTTAAGACTCACATTTTATTTATTTACTTATTTTGGTAAATAAACGCTTTCCCAAAAAACAACCCTCCCTATTTGCTCAAACCGGATATCACAATTGCATTAGAAAAGTAGTATTGATAAGTCCATCTACAGATTCAGATGGATTTTCATTGGCTGAGAAATCACACTAGTATTTTCCTCGTGAACACATGACTCGCCTCAAAACTCTAAAGACCAGAAATCCAATGATGAATATCACCAAACATAATCGTTGCAAGTCTAATCGGAGATCCCTCTCCCACTAACTATGACCACCATATAATCACCTTCAAGTCATACCTTGTGAGCAAACAATTCAAAGCAAGCCAGTTGAATCGCTTGACGTGCTGCAAATAGTTCAGTCAATGGCACATATAGGATCACATTCAATCTATAGATGGACAATGGACATTGTCCAAGGTATGATGGAGGCCGATCAAAGATTGTTGTGGTCCGTCGAAATAGCAAAGTTAAGGATCTTGAGAATAAGATGTGTGAAGTAACAAAGTACAACCCTCAAGACTATGGAAATTGTATTTCCTCAAAATGGCCTTTAAGATTATACGCTCACTGAAATTGGGGACAAATGAGTAGAAGATGATGCTTCAACTATATATCACCGATCATATACTATTGGATTATATGTCGAGAAGGACGCCCCTTGTATTTCATATAATCCTACACCACCTGTTTTTTTTCACACGAATGCTCGACTTAAATGCAGATTCTAGTGGATTTCTATCTAACGATGCTCATGAAAGTTTTATACCTCATGCCCATTCTGTCAATATTGAATCATCTTTAAATAATAGCATTGTGATTTCTAAGTCTCTTGAAGAAAGCCAAAGGTAATAAATTAAGCACTAAATATGTGAGTTTTAACATATATCTTCACTTCACTTGCAAGCTAATTAAGCCACCATATTTGTACCGACAATTACTTACAACATGATCGACTCATTTAACTGCCTGCATATCATATATAGCTATCTGTCTAATTAGTTTTATTCATATCCAGGTTAGGTTTTTTTATTGTGTATGAGTAATTTCATGTAGGAGTTTATATAAATCCAGAACAATCCTGGCTACTTTGACTGTAAGGCTTCACTTCACTGGTACTAGCAGATCAACTTATTTAGAAAATATGATGTCATCCATGTAGGATATTTTTCAGAATTATAGCATGCAACAAATATAGATTCTAAATTTAACAATTACTTGTCCTAAGCATGCAACTAAAATGAAGAATTTAAAGAAAACAAAAAAGGCTGGCCTGGGGTGACAGTCGTGCAGAAGCACTGCCCTAGAAGATAGATGGCCCGGTCCCTCGTCCGGACCTTAGAATAGCCTCCTCTCCTAGCGGTAAAAGCTCCCCCGGTAGATCACCAGCACCCAGCCCCGGACGAAGAGCTAGGCCTCTGCTCAGATGGAAATGCGCTGCCCGTAATAAAAGTCGCCGGAGAAATCACCAAAAACCGAAGAGAATTTTGTAGGAAGAATTTTGGAGGAGGAGAAGGAGACTGTAAGTTTGTGCAGGTAACAGTCTGAACTGCGAGACTCTATTTATAGATTCTCGGAGTTCAGCTGTTACAACAGACCCGCTCCAAATCTGCACACGATCGTGCAGTTCGCGAGCAGATCCGGAGAGTGGGAGAGTGGGTCAAAACTGAATCGAAAATCCCGAAAAATCATAACAGAATTTTAAATCAAAATTAAAAATAAAAAACAAAATGTAGCAGGTCCAACAAGCCCCTGAACCGAACTGCATTCGTGTCCGCAGGTCGTGGGCGCGCGCCACCCGGCCCGGCCCGGTTCGGTTTGGCGTGTGTGCGCGCGTGTGGGGATGTGGCCCATGGCCCAACACTCATAACAATAGGCATGAGAGGTTTTGATATATATACCACCTAACCTCCCATCTCCTATCCAATGTGGGACTAAAACAAAGGCAAATGGGGGGAAACTCAAGTTTTCCCTCCAATACATCAATACATCCAACAGTCCCCCCCAAAACTTGAGTTTCAGAGAGGATAAAACAAATCAATAACCATCACATCATCAGATCATAAAACACGAAAAAATCGGGCAACATCATACTGTGAATTCGGGACAGGTGGACTACGCCTGGAACCTTCCTTAGTGAATTCATCGCCATCTGAGAGACATAGTGGACTACGCCTGGAACTAGCCTCTTTTACCAGATATTGATAGAATACACACACAGTAAGTCTCCATCTATTGAGCGAGCGGGTTGAGCGTTAAAGGCCATGCTCACAATAACCGACTCATGAGAGTTTCTAGGGTCAGCCCTGCCCCCCAACCGCGGCCATCACGGTTCCTCTCACGTAGGTAAGTCCTCCAAGGGTACTACAGCTGGATAGTATACCCTCCACACTACATGCGTTGGACTTATTAAGAGTCAAACTCATCCTTACCTAGCTGTATTATAAGAGCATCGTCACCATAGAGAAGGGGTAGTAGCTACAATGCTACATACATGATATAAACATATCCGGGTCGATGCTCCACACGAGTATCACCAGTCCAGCTTGTTCCTACCACATTGAACCTCTTTCATGGAATCAACTCCCAATCAAGTAGGTTGGGTTCCCGCTGTCGGTGAACTCTACTATGGGCTTAACCCCATCTCCCTCGATGATTCTAGGACCACACTCCTAGAAACCCTTAGTCAATGGGTCAGCAATATTCTTCTCGGACTTTACAAAGTCCAGAAGCACAACTTTGCCCAATAGGCGCTGAACAGACTTAAGTCTGATTTGAATATGTCTGTTCATCTTCTTATTGGCATTATCTTGCTTTAGAATCTCAATGGTGGATCTTGAATCAGTATGAACAGAGATTGGAAGTATGGGTTAGGCACGATAGAGAATTCAGATAAAAGATCCTTTAGCCATTCAGCTTCAGAGCAAGTTGTGTCCAGAGCATGAGCTCGGACTCCATGGTGCTCCTGGCAATCACTGTTTGTTTGCAGGATTTCCAGGACACAGCAGCACCACCGAACATGAATACATATCTGGTAGTAGACTTAACACTGTTAGAATCAGTGACCCAGTTTGCATCACTATAACCTTCCATAACATCAGGATATCCAGTGTAAGTCAGACAATAGCCAATTGTGCCTCTAAGATATCTGAAAACTCTCTCTAGTGCAGTCCAGTGTTCTCTACTGGGGTTACTAGTATATCTACTCAATCTACCTACAGCATAAGAGATGTCAGGCTTGTCCTGTTGGAAATGTAAAGAAGTGAACCTATTAATTGAGAGTATTTCAGTTGAGACACAGGCTCACCCATATCTTTTTCAAAACAATTGAAGAATCATAGGGTGTAGAAATAGGTTTAGAGTTATAGAAATCAAATTTATGAAGCATTCTTTCAATGCTATGAGCAAGACTCAAAGAAATTCCATTAGAGGTTTTGGATATTT
>JAVJIF010015178.1:0-60580 GCA_038442645.1 Agave tequilana
CATATCCACATTTTTCTCAAAGCAATTTCTTCTCCAAATATTGATCCATTTTGACAAGACCCAACGTGCCGGACATTTAAGAATTAACTTTGATGAAACAACAAATTCATTAACCAAACCATATTATCAATCATGCCAAAAAAGTATGTCGACAATAAGCTCTCCACTTCCGTAACTCAAAATTTGAGCTCACTTGTGGACAGTATTGCCATCTCAAAGTCGTGCCAAAGTTTTGCCACCGCAAAGCCCTAACACAACATAAATTTTAGACAATATGGAGAGCATCAGTGAATTCAGAGACATGCTAATTGATTTGAGTTTTTAAAACATCACTCCCAGAAATCATGTCAAGAGAGGCCACAACACATTGCCTCGATACTGGTACTCACCAGACATTGGAAAATAGAAGGAACACAATGAAGATAAAAGAATCCACAATTTCAAAGTCTCATCATTATATTTATGGGCTATATAACAATATCACATAAAGATATGGTAATATTCCATGTTTTAACACCCCACAGCTGCCTCATTTAACCCTCGCATACTTCTGCGTCCAGAGCGGGCTGTGTCCTCGTACTTGGCTCTATTGGTCTTGTACATGTGAGCAATCTCGGCACCAAGGGATCATCAGGGTGGGGTCGGTGAGCAGGGAGCATATAGACAGCAAGACCTGTTGCACGGGAAGGAAGCATCACCTGAGTGAAGGTTTATAACAATGGGAAAGCTTCATAGAAAGTAACAGACAGGAAAGGTACCTTGGAGATTGTCAAGGCTGGGCTCCACTGCTCTTAAGAATATCAAGGCAGATGCTCCCGTTGCTGTTGACATTCGGATGGAAAACCTTGGTTCGGAAAGACACCTACACAAACAGAAGACGGAAGTTTAGAAGTTAACAAGTCAAATTATTGTGAAATATTATTTGTACCCAAGATACAAATCAGACATGAAGTCATCATATAGAATGGAGAACTCAAAGAGTAAAGAACATGGGGGAAGGATGGAGAAGAAATAAATGGATGTGACCATTCCCATTCATCTCCTTTAGAAGCTGGAATGCGCTGAAAATAGTTTAAGATGATGATTGCTCCTATGTAGGACAGAGGCTTATATCATGCAGTCATACTCGTGTCGCATACATTAGCACACGTGTCAGACACCAACTCTTTTTTTAGACAGTTCATGGAAAAGTGCTGGCCACTTTTTATTTTAATTTGTGGTCACTTGTTGGACATGTCCTACATTTCTCACAGAATCTTCATTCACATTTACATGTTGAGATGCTAATTCAAACCTTCATATCAAACCATCCGACTATTGACTATAAAACTATATAAAACTATGATACTATGATACGTTTAAAAATGTCCCGATATAGGATAGTGAGATACATTAAGTTATAATTTGAAGGGTAAAGAATTATTCTTTTATAAAGTAACAAAAAGAGGATATGATAGGTTGTAATCACTTACATTATTGTATTATGGGGTTATATATTATATATATATATATATATATATATATATATATATAGAGATATAATATATATATATATATATATAGAGAGAGAGAGAGAGAGATGTAAATCAGCTGACACAGGAGCAACTCCTCCTATGTCGCACTCAAAAATCATATTTTCCGAGTGATTTTCAAGATCCGACCGAACATTATCATATTCATGTTCTAAAATATACAGTATAAAAAAATCAAGTGATTTGAAATACGTTTATTCATTGATCTAATCGTTCCATTTGTTCTATTGTTAAAAAACCGTTAATGTTTGAACCAAAAAAAAATGGAGTAAACAAAACTTCAAATCACTTGATTTTTTATATGTGTATATCTTAGAATATGAAGATGGAATATACGGTCGGATCTTAAAAATTTACTCGGGAAATGATTTTTGAGTGCGACATAGGAGGGAGTTGCCTCCTGTGTCAGCTGATTTACATTTCTCTCATATATATATATATATATATATATATATATATATATATATATATATATATACTTATTTACCCCCTAAAAAATTCTTTTGTGTTCAAATTCAAAGAATATGTAGTTATACCCCTAGGATTACAAATTTCCTCAATTGGGTTGTTTGGATTCAAAGAAGTGGGCGGAAGTGAGGAGAAGTGTCATTTCCCACGTTTTGTTGTCCATCCAAACACCGAAAAAAAGAAAATGAAAAAACCCTTTCCTTTCTCTTTTAGAAAATCATTTTCTTACTTCTAAGGTGCTACAATTAATTTTATGGTCATGTAAATCTTATTTGTAATAAATTGTAGCTCAAAATAGTTAATTTTGAGTTCATGTAAATCTTACCTGCATTTTAATTATAGTCAGATTTTTTTCATAATTAATTTTTATTTAATATTATTTATGGTCAACTTTGTTGTCAATCTTTCAACTTCCACTTCTACATGACCAACTTGACCGGAAAAGACATCACACTTTTCTAATTATGCTTCCCAACTACCATCCAAACACCGGAAAAGAAACAAAGATTCTCATTTTTCAAAAGGAAAAGAATCTTACTTCTCACTTCCTCACTTCCACCCACTTCCGGGCATCCAAAGTGCCCCAATAAACAAACTAAAGAGCCCTCCATATATACACTTGCATATTCAAATTTGCATATATACCCTCCTCAAACTATCATTTTAATGTATAAACCTTATGAAAAGTTTAAATTACAAATAAGATTTATTCATCTTATATAAAAATAAATAGAAATATAAAAAATAGAATATGCACATCAGCATATCATTTTTACTAGAATTTGCCAGCATATATCTTAACATATTATATATTAAAGTATAAATAAAATATAGGAACAAATCTGTGTTTCTAAATAGTAGGTTTTCAATGATTTTTTTTTCTTCTTATTTGTGAGGAGAAAATTAGTATATCATTCTTTGTTGTTTTTATTTACAGAAATATGGAGAATCACAAAATTAAATATGCAAGGGTAATATATGCAAAGGGTATTTTTGTCATATTCAACAAAATTGTGACTAGGTTAACTCTCTAAAATTAGAGGGGTATAAATAACAAAAGCTAAGTAAAGCTAAGTTTTAAAGGGTACATACACAATAACCTTACATTATTAGAAATATGTGTGTCCAACATTTTATAAAGTATAATAGAAAGAGTATGAAAGATGTAATCTGTTACTATATTCTTAGAAATGTGTGCGGACACCCGCACGCATGACCACACACACCCCACACGCGCACTGGCACAGCCGCCACGCGTGCATGTGCATACACACAAATGTTAGTGTCATTTTGATGTGTCATGTGAC
Organism: Agave tequilana; assembly: GCA_038442645.1. Classification (NCBI taxonomy): domain Eukaryota; kingdom Viridiplantae; phylum Streptophyta; class Magnoliopsida; order Asparagales; family Asparagaceae; genus Agave; species Agave tequilana. The sequence continues at coordinate 3,308 of JAVJIF010015178.1, forward strand.
CTATCTTCTTAGGAATTGTTATGTTGTGTGTCCATGCCTGTGTATTAGATTCTTAGGGCTATTTGTTGCTGTAGTTGGAAGTACATGTAATTTCATTACAGTAAATAACAAATCAGTTGTTTCTTTTAGTGTAGTTGAAGTTGCATCTAGTTCTAATTGCAGTAGTTAGAACTTCATTTTGGGGTCTTTTGTTGTTGTTGGAACTACGACAAATTGGTTGTAGTTCAAACTAAAGTAGTTGAGACAAAATAAAAAAATAAAAAGATGCCACATCAGCTTTAATCAACAACTTCTTTGTACATACAATTTGATCATGCATAAACCAACAATTATTTTTTTTACTTCCTGCAGCTGGAGCTACAGCTATAAGTTGTCAAACCAAACATGTGATATCGTGTTCAACTACATGAATAAGAACTGGATGTACCGAAACAAACAGCACCTAGATGGCTCTAACATAATGGCTGTCATAATAGTACTCATAATGATACTCATCATTGTGACTCACATCATGAGTAATAAGTGGAGTAAGTGTTTTCCATTATTAATCTTTTACTGAAACTAAGATTACAGCAACAGTCTTATTATTTTGCTGCTTACACTAAAACTGTTGTTACCTTTTTTCGCTCTCTAATTTGTTTTTGAACAGCATATTCTAATAGCAGACAAAAATGCTCCATTTCACAAAAAAACAGCCATTCAAGCAGATGGCCTTGGAAATTGAGTTCTAATATTTCATACTACGTACTTTATAAGATGCATGCTGGTCAACTTGTACACGTCTGTAATAGAAGCAAGTATAACATGCGTGACACTATCAGATGACATTTGCCATCTGGAATTAAGAGGTACCTTGGGAGGTTTGAAGGGGTAAATCTGGTGGGAAGTGAATTGTCACCATAAATACACCACCTGCAAAGGGGCTATCTGCAGGTCCCATGATGGTTGCTTGCCAATGGAACATGTCCTCCCCAACAGGGCCTAAAGATATTGAAAGGAAAATAAGATTAAAAGAATATTTGGAAAAAAAACCTGTTATTCCCAAAATAGATTGCTACAAACATCGTTTCGGCAGAGATATATTTCCACTATACACAGTATAATTTGCAAGCAAAAACTTTTCAGAAGTCATCGTCATCAGAACCTGTTTGTCATTTTTAGGCATCTCCCAATTGTCTAAAATATCAAAAGAAAAAAGTGTTCAGGAAGTCATGTTTAGGCTTTCAACATAAAATTTACAATTAAAATGACATCTGAAACAGAAGACGCGTCTGGATAGTTAATCCAATCAAAAAATATCAACTGAACCCAACTCATAAAAGCAAACTTTTTTTAACTAATAAAGCAAACATTGTACAGCATAAACATTGTCAGAAACTGATTCACTGAACCATTTAGACCAGAATTCATGGAGCGGAGTGGTGAGGACTTAGGGAGTCCCCTTCTACCATTATCTGTTGAGAATGTGTAACCATTTATCCTTGTTTACCCTAACTTTTTGGGGGTAAAAACAAGGACTTTATACTCGAGTAACTCAACTAACATATAAACATGCAGGATAAGGGAAGGATTTTATATACCGTGCATGAAATGTTTAGTCAAATAAAGGGTCCTTATTCCGATCCATGAACTCTTTTACCCTTATAACTTATTATTTTATATTTTAGGATTTGGTACCGACTTATGAAATGTTCTCAGATAAAGAGTCTCATTCCTAATATCACCTAGTACATCACTTTATATTTGGATATATAAAGACACCAAATAAATGTTTCAAATATTGGAAAAATCGGGACATATATCAGGAAATATCATATCGAGTTTTGAGGTTCCGGATACAATATAAACCTGCTATCGACCTATACACGCTGAAGCTACCAGATACCGATGCCCAACCAAATTGTAGGTTATTTTGGGAAGACTTGGTCCATACCACCGCTCCGCTCCCTCAACACGCGTGCAAGCGCATACACACACATACAAATTAAGACGAGGAAGGGATTTTTTTAAAAAAAACTAATTAAGAGCCATTTAAACAGCTTTAGTTTCTAATGTTCCTGCACCCAACTTACATCATTACTTAATCAATTATTTAACTTGTATTACAACATTAGTTAACTATTTATTATTTAAGTATCTAATCAATTACATTGAACTTGTAATTTATAGTTAAAGATGAAATCACTATCAATCAATTATTAATAAAATATGTAGGCCATGGAGTCCAAATGAGATAATATGTTCAAAAAAGAAACTCATTTTTGACCACTCCCCCCACCCATCCTTCCCCCAAAAACAAAAGAAAGGCCAGGAATAATCTAAAAATATATGATGATCTAGAGGACTCAAAAATTATGAAAAAGAATATTAATTCCAATAATCAGTGATAGGGAACCGGACGGGATTCTCTCCCTAGGGTTTCTCACCTAAAACACAAGGCTACAAAGCTTAAAAGCAATTTTCATTCATTCCAAAAAAACTCCCAATAACAATACCAGTCTTGGCCTTAAATAGGCCTACATCAACAGAAAGATCCCATTACAACCGATATGGGACTAAAAGAAAACTACCAAATAAATAAAAATTACAATAAAAGGGGAAAATAGCTAAATTGAATTTCCCAGCCCTAATCGAACCAAACTAAAAGTATGCCACGCCGTCTCCTGATGTAGAATCGAAATCCTGGAGAGATGTCCCCATCATTCCCTCGGGGTTGGGAAAAAACTCGACTCTGTCGAACGTGATTCTCCACGGCTTTCATAATGCTCCAGACGATCAGGGTCCAACCATTGGAGTTCCTCTCGACCAATCCAAGTGTAATCAGAATCAGGTAGTCCTTTCCAACGAACCAAAAATCTGTGATAATCACCATCTCTAGTAGAGACAATCTGATCATCAATAATTTCATCAATTTGATCTGCCATATGGGTTGGATGTATTTGGGGAAGAGGAGGTAATAAGGGTCTCTCAGGAGGTGGCACAGGGAAAGGCTCATCCAAAAAAGATTATCAGGGAAAAATTGGGTATTTGGGGAAGAGGAGGTAATAAGGGTCTCTCAGGAGGTGGCACAGGGGAAGGCTCATCCAAAAAGGATTATCAGGGGAAAAATTGGGCCCTTTATAAGCAATCAAATCTTCAAATACATCCAACCCATATGGCAGATCAAATTGATGAAATTATTGATGATCAGATTGTCTCTACTAGAGATGGTGGTTACCACAGATTTTGGTTCGTTGGAAAGGACTACCTGATTCTGATAACACTTGGATTAGTCGAGAGGAACTCCAACGGTTGGACCCTGATCGTCTGAAGTATTATGAAAGCCGTGGAGGTTCACGTTCGACAGAGTCGAGTTTTTTCCCAACCCCGAGGGAATGATGGGGACATCTCTCCAGAATTGCGATTCTACACCAGGAGGCGTCGCACACTTTCAGTTTGGTTCGATTAGGGCTGGGAAATTCAATTTAGCTATTTTTTCCTTTTATTGTATTTTTATTTATTTGGTAGTTTTCTTTTAGTCCCATATCGGTTGTAATGGGATCTTTCTGTTAATGTAGGCCTATTTAAGGCCAAGACTGATATTGTTATTGGGAGTTTTTGGAATGAATGAAAATTGCTTTTAAGCTTTGTAGCCTGTGTGCTTTGGGTGAGAAACCCTAGGGAGAGAATCCCGTCCGGTATCAGAGCATATGAGTTTTCCCCAACCCCGGGGGAATGATGGGGACATCTAATAGGATTTGTTTGATTTAGTTGTTGACTTATCTTATCTTATTGTAGTTTGTTTTAGTTGTTATTATTATTGGTTGGTATTATCCCACATCGGTTGTGGTGAGAGTTATTTTTTTGTAGGCCTATATAAGGCTGAAATTACTATTATTTTCTGCAGTTAATGATTGATAATGAAAATTGCTATTTGAGCATTTTGAGCAGTCTGTGTACTTCGGGCGAGAAACCCTAGGGAGAGATTCCCAAACCATATCTTGGGAGAAAAACCCTAAGTTGAGATTTCCTAGAGTTCGTCCCCAGCAACCTATAGACTTAATTCCCATGGTACCCCATCCACTAAGATGTCTGAGTCAGCTGCATCATTTGCATCACATATTCATGACTTGCATAAGGAGATCAGCAATCAAATTCAAAAAAATAATGCAAACTATAAAGCTTATGCAGATTTGCACAGGAAAGCACATGACTTTAACGTAGGAGACTACGTGATGGTTCGGATTCGACCAGAACGGTATCCTCCGGATACAGTGAAGAAATTGCACGCGCGTAGTACGGGACCATTCAAAATTTGAAGAAAATTAATTCAGATGCATATGTGGTATCCCTTGTGCCACCTCCTGAGAGACCCTTATTACCTCCTCTTCCCCAAATACATCCAACCCATATGGCAGATCAAATTGATGAAATTATTGATGATCAGATTATCTCTACTAGAGATGGTGGTTACCACAGATTTTTGGTTCGTTGGAAAGGACTACCTGATTCTGATAACACTTGGATTAGTCGAGAGGAACTCCAACGGTTGGACCCTGATCGTCTGGAGCATTATGAAAGCCGTAGAGGTTCACGTTCGACAGAGTCGAGTTTTCCCAACCCCGAGGGAATGATGGGGACATCTCTCCAGGATTGCGATTCTACACCAGAAGGCATCGTCGCACACTTTCAGTTTGGTTCGATTAGGGCTGGGAAATTCATTTAGCTATTTTTCCCTTTTATTGTAATTTTTATTTATTTGGTAGTTTTTTTTAGTCCCATATCGGTTGTAATGGGATCTTTTTGTTGATGTAGGCCTATTTAAGGCCAAGACTGGTATTGTTATTGGGAGTTTTAGAATGAATGAAAATTGCTTTTAAGCTTTGTAGCCTGTGTGCTTTGGGTGAGAAACCCTAGGGAGAGAATCCTGTCCGGTTCCCCATCAATCAGCTTTCCGCATATGTACCCCTCTAAAAAAAATACAAATGTCCATTTCATTTATTTAAATAGGACCAAGTACTCGGTTATACTTCCTTAAAACTACTATGTTATACGGTAACTCCCTCAAACACAAACAAAAAGTCATCAATTCAAAAAAACACGTTAAAACATTGCTCATTATGTCAACAAAGTTTTAAATTTAAAAAAATTAAAGTGGAAATGCGGCAAGGATGAAACAATCAAATATTGATAATATTGATACCATAAACCATCGACCAATAAACTGATACCCATATTTTTAGACCTTGCTTCAAAATAATAATTACCATTGGATGTCCGCACTCAAATTTCCAAGGAACAATAGTTGCTAGAGAATTAAAGTTAAAGGAAGTTACCATTGGCAAGGAAATTACCAGTGGCAAAAAAAGTGTTAAATCTACTTTTGTAAATTTAATAGAAGCATGTAGCATTGCGCACAAAGTTTGTCAAAATTTTGTAATGAGCCATCCAATAAACTATCTACACTGCTCATCTTCTATTCATCTTGATCTACAAACCCAAATTAGTCTAAGGAGAAAAACCAAGTTCCAAAAATTTTTACCCACAAATCAAATGGTATCTTGTTTCTACAACTAAAACAATGTATTTTCTGCAACCAACTTATGAAGATAAAAGGAACTTCTATTTGATGAACGACTTAAGAGTCCAAGTTAGAAAATATATTGCTTGTTTTTTTACTCTTGACTTTGAGAGTACCTCAGATGTGAATGCACTTCCTTGTGATAAATTTATCATCATCTCTCCCTTCTCTAGGACATTTTCCCGAGTCTAAAAGAATACAAAGGACGCACGCTGGCCTTTTAGGATTATGGTGAGCCCCTCTTGTTTACAGTATTTTAGCCAAAAAGTTGGCACAAATTATGAGAGGATTAGAATCAGCTTGACAACCTATCATAAAAATTTGTCAAATCTTATGTAGAGCGTTGCTCCATAGCCACCCAATCTTGACAAGAAAAAGGCCTAAATGATAATGATGATGAATTAAGGCTTCAAAAGACATAATTTTCCGTCCATGTGTGATGAAACGTGTAAATCAAAATGAAAGGCTTGGCTTGTCTAAGAAATTATCTGCTGTGATCTGCTAAAGGAACATACTTGCAGTTTTGTAGCTCAGATATCGACTTTTGGTTGTGAGGTTATTTTCTTTCATAGGTTTCTTCCATTGCTAGATTATGTAACTATGTAAAACTATATATATATATATATATATATATATATATATATATATATATATATATATATATATATAATATATATATCAACTACTTTGTTTGATCATGCCTTATACAATGTTTCCACATTCACATTTTTTTTTTGGATCGCTCTTAAGCTAATCACATTCTTTCAATAAATATTAAACTTCTACGGAATTTCTTCTTAGTGTTTTGACCATTCCCATCGATAGCCAAAAAGGAAATTTTTACTCTCGACTCACTAGAATACAGAAATTTGAATTCTTGAAGTACCCATCAGGGCAAGGTAACACATATATGTACTTGAGGTAAGGATAGAGGAAAGATCTTTACTCTCAGCACAACTTCAAAGTTCTTGTAGTGGCAGGTCCCTACTGTGCTATCAGAGCAGCTCAGCTTCACTTTTCACCGAGCTCACATTTAAAAAGTGGATTTAAAAAATATATTGTGATGCAAAAACATAGGTTTTGGCTCACAAAAACAGCCTTTAACCTGCACGAGCATGTTAGAATATAAAAAAAATTACCCTCAATCCTCGCCATAACATTAACTTGGAGTTTTGACACAGTGACAGGGTTTTTAAAAACAACAAATACCAAATCGTGCTTATCAACCCTATCAACCTAGTTATAACCTTGTACCTATGTTTGCTCAATTGGTAGCGTGCAAGCCAACATACTACAAGCAAGAGAAATCCATGCTAAGAACCTAGGCGCCCACATGCATATCTTTTTTCAGCAAAGTAACAAAAGTGGGCCTCATCCTAGTTTGCGGCTCAAGATTTTAAGCTTGTAAAAGCACTCCACCCGATAGTCTTCCTACCACTATCATTTAAAATCTTATTGGACATTCAAGATGATACAAGAGACAATATGACCAAAGATTTAAGCATTATAATACATGGAAGTACTGCAATGAATTTACTTCAAGATATAGTTTTGCCACCTATAATAGATTATGACTACAAGCACGTGCAATGAGAATGTATGGAAGGATAAGCCTTGTTTTTCCCTGTCTTCAATTTGTACCTTTTGGCTAACAAGTTAAAGCCAAATAGAGCCAGAGGCCAGTAAATTCAGAAAGAAAGATATTACATCTCAACATGCACTAAGAACTAGGGTAAAAAATGAGCGCATCAGTAGAAAGTTAGAAGTTGCTCCTCCTGAGAAAAAACTAATGGCCAATGATTGAGACAGTTAAGACAGTTTGGACACGCGCAAAGCATGACATAAATGCACCAATTGGGAAAGTGATATGATCATAGATAATGGATCAATGACGACTAGAAGAAGGCCCAACCAAAATGAATGAAGCACAATTTTTCATGGCAGACACAGTTTCTCACTCTGTCTCCACCAATCTTAAGAACCAACTATAGCTTAGATGATGAAGTTACCGAGCTCCCACTTAATTGCAACTTTATAATCTCCAATGCAGATTAGAGAAAACAAGCAGAAACAAGTGGCTAATAAACATGAAAATAAAAATGAAAAGGAAGGGATTTAAACGGAATAAAGAGCATCCACAGTACTGATACCTCTAAAGGATGAGAAAAACAAAAAATAAATTATTAAAAAGGGGGGAAAATAGAAAGAGTTAAGCAAACCTGCGCTGCATGATGTTGGGGGATCCTTTTGCAAGTCCTTCAACTCCTTCAGGATCCTCTTCGAAGCCATCGGCATCAATCAAATACCGCAACTAGAAACAAAATCATACCAATACCTCAATCAAATCAAAATCAACAGGCTAAAAATTTAACAAACAAAAAAGAGCAACTTTTATGATAACAGTCAATAATTTTCAATCACAGAAGGGGGGAGAACTAGAAAAAAAAAACCCAAACCGATCGACAAAACCCTAGAAATCAAAACAATAGACAAACGAATAAAGCAGAAAATCAAGAGCATCCGACATTAGAACACTGAGATTAAAAAGAAATCGAAGGCGATCAGATTAATCTTGTATAGAATCGTACCAAATCGCTCGCTTAGGGTTTCCTCCTCTCTCCTAAAAAATCGCACGCGGTTTCGTACCTATTTGTAGCCAAGCCCGGATCTTAGTTTGGTGACTTTTAAATTGCCGACATTGATGACACGTAGGATTTCTCATTCGGAAGTCCAAGCTTTCTGAGCCGTCAGATGTGAAACTAGAACGATCTAGAAGGCGGGGCGGGCCACTGACCCGGGTCCGTTCTGAATTCTAAACCCGATCCAAACTGAAGCCGGTCTGTTATATTTTTATTATCCCCAGCAGTCCGGTGCAATGAGCGTTAAAAGAAGACATAATAAGACACAACAGTAGTAAAATATGACCATCTATTTTTACTTAGAAATATTTCTACAGTCACTTATTTTATTTTATAATTACAAAAAAACTCGTCGTAATTTTATTCATTACAGCCTCATCCAAAACTGATTCCTCCCAACCACCACTTATTTATATATTTTCATTTCCTATTTTATCTTTCCTCATTGCGTTTAATATTACTCACTCCTCATCCTTGACCCCAGCGCAGAGTAATTTGCGGGTCGACTTGCGCAGTCAGGTCGTCGTGAGGGTTGAAAGGGGGCGCCCTTGGAAATTTTTTTGGATTGATCTTTTTGTAGATCTCGTTTTGTTCGTACTCTTGATGAGTTCTCTGAGGACCAACTCAGAAGTAGGGCATTTTGTGAGGACTGCAATCATGATTGCAGTCATCACAAAACCTTAAAAATAGGACATTTTGTGAGGGATGTGGCCATGATCGCAGTCCTCGTAAATCTCAAATATAGTACATTTCTGTGAATATTGCGATAATGGTCGCAATCCTAATAAAGAGGACTGCGATCATGATCGCAATCATATAAGAACTCAGAAATATGATATTTTTTTGAGTACTTTGATCATGGTCGCTGACTCATAAATATATAGCGCATTTTTATGAGGATTGTGATCATGCTCGCAATCCTCAAAAATAGGGTTTTGATTATTTTGTGAGAACTCCGATCAAAGTCGCAGTGCTAAGAAATATGATATTTTTTTGAGTACTTTGATCATGGTCGCAGACTCATAAATATATAGTGCATTTTTATGAGGATTGTGATCATGATCGCAATCCTCCAAAATAGGGTTTTGATTATTTTGTAAGAACTTCGATCAAAGTTGCAGTGCTCAGAAATAAGACATTTTTGTGAGGACTACAATCATAGTCGCAGTCCTCAGAAGTAGGGCATTTCGAATTGGTCGGCTTTTTTGATACTTAGAGGCATTTTCGTCTTTCGTCGTTGATGAGTGCTTCAGCGCTAGACACATGGGCGCACATCCTTACTTTAAAAAAAGGGTGGTTGAAGCAAACAAAATTATGTATTTGAGTTTTTTCCTAATTAAAGTTCGACATATGGGGTATGGAGAAATGCCCTATAATTATAACTATATAGTAAAAAATATTATGGTATATGCTTAAGAAAAATGAGTTATATAAGAGTATGAGACATATAAGTTTTGTGGGCGAAGTTGAGTTGCGGGGAGACGACATCGCTATCAACGATGAGGCAAGGGCGCGGTGGTGTCGTGGCGGTGGAGGGGACTCCGGCAAGATAGTCGTGTTGGTGTAGCGGTTGCGGTTGTAAGGCGGTGTTGACGATGAGGGCGGTGCTTTGGACGCCGACAGGGATGTTGGTGGCAGCGGATGAAGTCGACGAGGTCATTGGATGGAGATGGTGGTTGTGAGCTCGGTTAGGATTTTTTTTCTATCGGGTTTGGGTTACGGATGAAGAGGAGGGAGATAAGGAAAACTGGAAATTTGAAACTTTTTTCTTTTCTTTGATTTTTGATTTTCATTTTGTCTTTCAAAAACTAAATGAAAATATGGAAGGAAGATGGAGAAAATTCTAGATCTAGGTTTTGGGGATTTTGTGGAGGGAAGGAATTTTTTTGGTTTTTTGGTGGAGAAATACAAGTGCATGAATTTTAGCTCTGATACTAAACTGATATAGAACGGGATGGGGAAGAAGAAAGAGAGAAGAAATTAGGTTTTAGAGGAGGAAAGAAGATAAAAATATGTTCGGACTTTAGCATCCAAGAGATCTCTTTCACTTTTTACTTCACCATGCAAAGATTAAAAATTTGATAGCAAACCAGCATGCTAAAAAAATATTTCATTTTCAAATCATCATAGTGTACTAATCAAATACAACTCTTGACCTTATATAGGTGCACACAATAAGACTTTTTCTAACATAACTAATATGGGACTAAACACACTAAATAAATAAAATAAAATAACAACACAAAAATAGCTACAGCAATCCCCATCAGTTTGTCTCTCCAATTGATTCTCAGGCTAGTTACTACATAATTGTGCAAATACATAACACTTATCTTTTCAAGAACTCGCTACATAATTTCTATAGAGACCCTAGTGTACATTGTTCCTTAATGAGTAAAATCATATAGATCGTTTTTCTTCTCACTGGATCGTTCTTCCACTAGAAATTCTTTAATAAGTGCACTATCTCCTTTGGCAAATGTACCTACATAAAATCAAACTGATGCCCATAACCCATTGTTTCTTTCCTTAGCCTTTGTTATTGCTCTTCGTCATTGTCATTATATGGTTCATACATTTGATTTCATGACAATTTGTACAACTTTGTCCGTTTATTCTTATAAATAGATTTATATTGTAGTGGATAATTTTCGGCCTCCCTCGAGATCGCAACACATGTCTCGCGACATAGGGATAGTCTGGGAAATCGACGGCTATACCGTCAAAACAGATCCATATCTACACATGAGAGTTGGTTACGCCCGAAGCAGTTGATTATGAATAGATGCAGATATCCCTGCATGAGATCCCCACTAACAAATATTTAATCTAATCGGTTACGAAGATCCATCACATTCAAATCTTGCGGGCGCAACCATCCAGGATACTCACATCCACAATATCACCTACCAAAGAGAAAGTATCCCATCTTCTCCAACGACAAGTGAAAAAAAGGGGCAACACTTGAGCACTTGTAATCACAACACACTCTGCTACTATTGTAATTCTTTCTAATTATAGTGAACTCTCACTCCTCCGTGGTTTTCCCGCTTCGGGTTTTCCACGTAAATCCTCAATGTGATCTATGTTTTTAATCTTGGCATGCTCGCTCAATTGCTTGTGGGGAAATATGTCTTTTGAGAATTTATCCACGACATACATATAGTGATTGGACTCTCTCCATCACACATTTTCCTACTCTTCATGACTTAACTATACTAACCCCTTGTTTCCCAAGGCTATACTAACCCCTTATTTCCAAAGGTTCTCAAACCTGATAGGATATTATCAATTTCTATTGCACTCCTTGTTTCCATTTCTTAACTTCTTTAAGCCTAGTGTAGGGGGAGGAAGTCGAAGAGTCGACGAAACGGAATCCAGAAATCAGCAGTAGCAGAAACAGCAGCACAGGAGTACGGTCGACCGGCGGCAGAAACAGCAGCTCGGTCGACCGGTCCAGTCAACCGACGTGCATGCTGACATGCACAGGGTAGCGGTCGACCGGCCTGGTCGACCGCAGAAGGAGATCGGTCGACCGGGCGGTCGACCGACTGAAAGTGCCTAACTCTCGGTTAGGCACGGTCGACCGGCCCGGTCGACCGTGCATAGGGTCGGTGATCGGCCGGTCGACCGACAGTCGGGTCTGGGCTGTTTCGGAAAGGGTTGTTTTTGAACCCTACTTAAGGGCTGTTTAGATTTCTAGGGTTTAGTATCTTGAAGAAGGGTTTAAGTGCGATTGTGGAGGAGAGTATAGCAGAGGCAGAACTCTCCTGATCCCCATTGCTGTAAGTGTATTGATTTGCAGAAATCAATAAAAACCTCCCCCTCTTTCTTGCCCCGAGGACGTAGGCTACAAGGCCGAACCTCGTTAAATCTGTATTTCTGTGCTTTTCTCTGTGATTGGGTGTTTGTGCTGCTGGTAGTACTGTTCTCTGTGCATCTTTGTTCTAGGGTTTCTTCTGTGTGGTTGTTGTCGGCGCGCAACACCTAGTTCTTTTGGAAATACGTATAGTTCCCACATGAATTTACTCATCTTAATCTAGCTTTTCTCCTATGTGAACCATTATCAAACAACTTTTGAAAATGACTACAATGTTCTTTAATTTCGTTTTCTTTTACTAGGTACATTCCACATAATGTCAGTTTCTTCGCGCATATTTTTTTTTCTTTTATCACTCTATCCATAAAGAATTTCAAAGTTGTCACCAATCGACTTCCATTATTTTGTTGTTGTTCTCTTCTTAGTCCTTATCCTTTTCCATTTCTTATGCCATTGTTTAGTACCATCAATCTATTTTGTGTCAGAAGCACTTTCCTGCTACTGCCTTGTAATTTTTACATGCTATCCGCTAACACATAATGACACTTGACATCACTAAATGTAAAATCACGTTTCCATTTCTTTACACTAAGGGGCCGTTTGTTTTGCGTAAAACTCCGTAATTCGTAAATGACTTACTACCCAGTTACAATTACGGCGTTTGTTTGGACCGTAATTCGTAAAAGACTTACGTAACTCAACTAACACTCACTTGCAACCCAGTTACCACTCACTTACAGCTCAGTTACAGTTAATTTTGTGGTCATACAAATTTGTAATATTTTTTATATTAATATTAATTTTTTTAATATTTAACTTTTTAATATTTATTTACAGTATTAAAACTTTTAAAATCACCAAATAGTTAATTTTGTGGTCAACTTTTTCACTTACGACTTATACATTACGACAACCAAACACCGTAAAGTACAATACACTTTCCCACTTTATAATTTTATATTACCAACCAAACACCGTAAAATTTACATACATGTAACTCATTTACAATTGTAAAACACTTTACCAATTACAACTACGAATTACGGCCAGTTACGACAACCAAACAGACCCTAATTCTCATGCAACCTTCAACATCCAGTATCCTCAACAAACCTAAATTGTGTCGGTGACTTTGTCTATACATTAGTGGTTTCAAACGTTTCAGTTCTGTGAAGCACTGATACATTCCAATTGATACAGCCTGTTACGGTATCGTACATGTCGAATACGCATTGTTGTATTTAAATTAAAAAAATGATATGGTGTTGATACATTGTCGTGACGGTACCGATACAAAATCAGGTAGTTGTATTGGGGTTTTTCTTAAACACCAACTCTCATCTCTCCCTGCCTCCATGATCTCTCATCTCTCTCCACAAACAAAAAAAAAAAGGGAAAGTTTCTAGGGTTAACCGGCTAATTTCCTCTCAAATTCCGGTCGATTCTCTCTGGGAGTGTCCCTTCGCTCCAGCGAGCATCTGAGGTAATCTATCATCTCTCTCAACAAACAGAAAGGGGAAAGTTTCTAGGGCTTCTTCCATCTTTCAGTCGATTCTCTCCGACGAGGGTCCCTTCACTCCGACGAGCATCTCTCCTCTTGACGATGACTACCAGCGATACTTCTCTTATCTCCAATGGATCTCTCTCGAAGACCAATTACAAGCTGTGAGGCATGGGCACGGCCAGACCCAGGCCGTGTCCGTGTAGGGCACGGACACGTGCCCGACACGCCTCCGACATTGTCAGACACGGTTCGTCCGTGTCTGACATGGATCGTCCCGTGTCCGCTTAGCTGACCAAGTTTTACCGGTGTGGACACGGGCCAGACACGTCTCTCACCCGGGTCGGGTGTGTAGCGGGTTGGGTAAAAAAAACCCGGTCGTTCTCGTATATACCCTCACCCTCTTTTACCCGCTGGTCAAACTCTCTCTTCTCTCTTTCATTCTTGATCTCTCTTTTGTCGGATCTCTCTCTCTCTCACTCTCATTCACGACCCCTTTCTCGATCCATCTCGGTGACGACGACAGCGAAGGTAAGTTTAATATAAGGGTTTTTAGGGTTCTGATTTAGGGTTTCTATTTTGATTTTGATTTTTTTTTACAGAGCCTCCTCCTCATCGGTGATCTGATCTCCGATTGTGTGGAGGTCATCGACGATCAATTAATATCTCTCCCTTCTGATATCTCTCTTTCTCCTTTCTTTTTTTCTCTGTCCCTCTCTGTTTCCACCTGTCTCTGTCTCTCACTTTCTTCTCTCTCTATCTCTTTCTGTCTTCTCTCTGTCTCGTCTGTCTCTCTCCCCCTCTCTTCTGTCTCCTCTGCCTCTCTCCCCTCTGTCTCTCTGTGTGATCTCTCCTGACTTCTCTTTGCGATCCATTGACTGAGACTGAGACTAAGAGAGAGGAGCAGAGAGAGGCAGTGAGAGATGGAGGGGAGACTGAGAGGAAAGACTGAGAGAGAGTGAGAGACAGAGATAGACAGAGAGACTCACATAGACTGAAAGAGAGAGAGACTGAGAGAGAGAGAGAGCCAGTGAGAGCCTATCAAACTGTGTCATCTTTGCAGACTGGGTTTTACCCTATCTGGACACACCCGTGACACGCGGGTCCGTGTTTAGAAAAAAAAATATTACAACCCGCTTCGTCTGAATAAAACCCCCTCACCTTTTGATGCCGTCATTCTCTCTCTCTCCCCCCCTGTTCCATCGTCCTCGATCTCTCTCCGCTTTCTCTCATTCTCGATCTCGATCCGACGGCGGCGAGGACAACGACGTCGACGATGACGAGGTAATTTTTAGGGTTTCATTTTAGGGTTTTAAGTTTTAATTTTAGGTTTATTTTTAGTTTTTAGGGTTTAATTTGACTCTTTTGATTTTGATTTTGATCATTTTTTTTACAGATCTAATCGTCGCGATCCTGTGGAGTTCGTCGTCAATCGTCTGGAGCTCGCCGATCGTGGGGAGCTCATCTCAGTTAATGTCTCTCTATGTCTATCTCTCTCTTTGAATGTCTCTATTTGTCTCTCTTTCTCCTCTCTCTATCTGTCTCTCTTCTCCTCTCTCTCTCTTTCTGTCTTTCTGTTCTCTTCCCCTTTTCTTTTCGATCTCTCCCCCCTCTCCATCTTTCTTTGTCTCTCTCTCTCTCTCTCTCTGTCTGTCTCTCTCTTTCTTCTCTTTCTATCTGTCTATCTGTCTCTCTTTCTCTCCCCTCTCTGTCTCTCTCTATTTCTCTTATCTCTGTCTGTCTCTCTCTTTTTCCTTTCTCTGTCTCTCTCTCTCTCCCTCTCTACGATCTCTCTCCCTTAGGGGCAGAGTGAGATAGGGAAGAGAGATCGCAGATAGAGGGGGGAGAGAGAGAAGACGGAGAGAAAGAGAGACAGAGAGGAGAAATAGAGAGCGAAAAGAGAGACAGAGAGAGGAGAAATGAAGAGAGAAATAGGGAGACAGAAAGAGAGGGGGAGAGAGACTGTAAATAAACATTACAAATTTTGAATTTTTTTAATAGGTAAAACATATTGATACCAATTGAAATTTATAACAAATTTGAAACATATTGATACCAAAAAAATAATGCATAAGCTTTATTATAATGTCAATTGAGATATCAATTGAAAATAAAGTTTTAAATCAAGCTTAGCATAAACTTTGTGCTTTAAATATATAAACCAATTGTAAAGCAAGCACACGAAAATCATATATATGTATGAGAAATGATAATACCAATGGGAATTGATATAAGTTGAAATTAAAAAAACATACATATATATAAACAAGATTATGAGTATACAAAAATATATCAATTGTGATACCAAAAGAAATTATGATGCCAATTGAAAGTGAAATTAGTGTATATCTCATAAACTACCACCCTTTATATGCACAAGATAAAAGTTTTTTCAATAAGGCTTGCAAGGCATACTCGCCCATCCGTCCGCCCAAAACGGGGTAGGTAGGGGTTTTCAAAATTAGGGGTTTGAAAATATTTTTAGCATTGAAAATCACTACCAAATGAAGAATAATAACTAGTTAAAAATAATTTTGAAAAAACTAGTTAAAGATCCTTCAAACCATGAAATCAAACATATGTATTTCATGAATCATACCAAATACATAAGAATTGACACTCGAAATCGATAAAGCTCATAAAAGTGTTCATGAAACAAGGTCATGACTAAACAAATGAAGTGTGAGTGTTCAATAATCAAGTATGTAGCATTTTCATGAAAAATAACCAATAGGGCTCAAAGCAAACATGAATCTCATTTTATCAAAACAAAAATCATGAAAATTCATTTTTCAATAAAAGATGAAAATCATAAAAATTCATTTTTCATCTTAAAAACAAACTTCTAGGTATATGTATGATTTATTCAATCCTAACAATATGCATACATATCCCAAACATGAAAAGAGTCCATAATGTAAATTGCATGAAGGCAAATGACTCATGGGGTATACATGTATATTTATTAGATTTGAATACACAATACATATACATGAAGTAAAACATGAAAATTGGCAAAACAAGTGTAAATGAGAGAATCATCAAAACTAGGTTATACATGTGCATATAGTGAGTACAAATGAACAATGAAGTGCAAACATATATGAATCAATTTGTTGCTCACTACATGTACAAGTATATATCCAAGTTTTGATAAAAACTACATTTAAACTAGTATTTACCATATGAAGCACAAAACATGAACATGCTAAAGAGATCATCAATTAAAAGCATGTAAACTAAAGTAGGGTTTAGAGATAGTTATCAAACCAAAAAACTATACTCCAAATCTCCAAAACATAGTGGTTGTCCCACCAAACCTCCTTGATAGCGGTGCATCAAATATGTGTCCATCATGTCCATGTGCATCCACCATCAAGACACCATCCCTCTCACATTTTGTGAGAGCCCACACCTACATCAAATACACAAGGTGAGGATTTTGGTACTCATTTTCTTTGGGTCCTTGAGGGTTAGTTTGTAAGGAACCCAAACATTCTTATTATTAGCAAAATTAATATGATGTATCTTATCAAAATAAAACTTTGCTAAATGGACTTTGCGTCCACAATGTGTACAAGTGTACACTCTAGGATGCATATGTGTAAGTGTTTGATCATGACGTGCAAAAAGTGAATATGCATGTGGGTGATGTGCATGAACATGAGGAACTTGTTTCTTTGAAAATAAGGTTTCCAATCTCTTATGATTAAATGCACAGGTGCTCAAAGTTAAGCTCAAACAATTTATTTTATTTTTCAAAAATTTCATCTCATTAGTGGTGGCATGTAAAGCATGATGAGAATGAGAATCATTTTCTTATTCTTTTTAGAAATATTTTCTTTTTCTTTTTCAACCATTTTTCTTTTCAAAGAAGTGTTTTCATGCAAAGTAACTTCTTTTTGTTTTTCACCAAAACAATTTTATTTTTCAAATTAGTGTTTCCTTCACAAAGATCATTTAATTTAGACATCAAAGAAATATTCTCATATTTTTCAAGAAGTTGTTGACAAAAAGATGTAAGCTCATCATAGGACATATCAACATCTTCATCTACCTCAGATTCGGTAGTTACCTCAAGGGAGTTATCCCCTTGGACCATGTAGCACACGTTGGAAGCGTCACTTCCAACATCCGAGTCGCTCCCCGCATAATATTGTTCTTTTTCGTTAAGGGAGAGAATTGTGTTCCATACTACAAAAGCCGAATCAATGTTAGAAACCCTAGATAAATATTCATCATTTAGGGTACTTTTCAAAGCATGAATGGCCTTTGCATTAGCCTCAATATTTTTGCCATTTAAACAATAAGAATCTCTAATAGTGGCAAAATAAACATGAATGCCTAGGGCCTTGAGGAATAAAGACATCTTAACCTTCCAAGTTTGGATGTTAAGAATGTCAAAAGTGGGAGGTGTCATGAAGTCCATGGTATGTGTACAAATATTGTGATTAGCTATAAAAGAGGATCTTTAACTCTAGGTTGTAAGACCCAAATTAAGTACACTTGGCTCTGATACCAATTGTAAATCACCTAGAGGGGGGGTGAATAGGTGATGAGCTAATCTAATGGTCAATTAGTACGGAATTAAAAATTTATTACACTAAACACCACGTATAATACAAGAGTGTAGCCGAAATTCCCGTGAAGGACTCTGGACTAACTCCTCAAGATTCCTCTAGATAAGAGTTGAGGTGTCGTGTTGGCTTTCTTGGTTGAATACAAGTGTTAGCAAACAATCCCCAAGCATATAACAATTAAGCACACAATATATATCAAGCATATAAAGATGAAAGCAATATAAGCATACAAGATATAAACAAGTAAGAGATAGAGAGAGCAATCGCAAACACGGGAGATTTGTTTCGAGGTTCGAGCACACTTGCTCTACATCCCCGCCTTCAACACTATGAAGGATTTTCACTAAAATCGATCCCACCGGATCACTTGGTGCCGCAACACCTACAAGCTCTTGGACTCTCTAGTCCCTTCACTCGTTCCCGCAAGAACACACCGCAATCCCACTAGCTCGCCGAGGCCGCACCTCGAACAATGAGTTCACACACGAACTCGAAACAACGCGAACACACGCGTCCGCCTCCTCAAAGTACAAAGATGGAACTTTGGTGATCACAACTCTTTAATCACCTAAAATCCTCTCACAACAAATCCCTATAGGTGGATATAGCAATGGATAGCTCAAGTGTTGTGTGAGAAAACTAGGATTGAAATGGTGGAGGAAAACTCAAAGAAATCACTTCTAAACACTCTTGATAATCTCCCCTTTTGATTGGAAATATTTGCTCTCAAATAAGTGGAGAAAACTTCTTAATGGAGTTGGAAAAACTAGCTCAAAACCCACTTAAAAATCTTAGAGAAAACAGCCCCCAAAAGCCCCAATTTATAGGGCTAGAAAAACTAGCCGTTGGGAGCCAGATTGGCCTGTCGGTCGACCGCCCGGTCGACCGGCCAACGGTCAAATTTCTGACCGTTGAGCCAGCGGTCGATCGACCGGTCGACCGTGACCTGGATACAGAGAGCAGACTCTCTGTCCGGTCGACCGCCCGGTCGACCGGGGCCTTTCCAGAGAGCAGAGCTCTCTGGACGGTCGACCGGCCCGGTCGACCGGCCCTCCAGCCAGACTGGCGTGCACGTCTGTGCACGTCGGTCGACTGTCCCGATCGACCGACTTCTAGCTCGGTCGACCGGTCCGGTCGACCGGCAGAAGCCAGGACAGGTTCTTTTAGGGATTAAAATGTTGGTCATTTTGGCTCAAATAAAATCCCATAAAATCATGAAAAATCTAAAAAAATAGTTTTAATATTATACTTTGATAAACAAACATGCTTGAGTAAAATCAAGACATGTTACAAACAAATTGAACTATTTTGTAACTTAGAAAATTTGGTTCAAAACAAAAACTGTATTTTTCCAAATTGGTTTTTCAAAACTTCTTTTTCTAAAACTTCTCCAAATACAAAAATAAGATATTTTAAACACTTTGAAAGCATAGGGTGTATGGATATGATCCACTACACATACATGATGAAATATCTATATTTTTGACATTAAGCTCTGAATTTGGTTTTGGTTAAAAACATGTAAACTTTAAATACCAAAAACCAAACCGGTATTTTTCAAAAAGAAAACTCTTTTGTATTTTTACTTGAATAAAAATTCTTTTATGAAAACTTAACTAAATCAAGAGTGTGTGTGTATAAGATATACTTGAGCAATCCACCAACTATTCTGTCTTTTACATTTTATCTAAAAACAAAATCTTATAAAAACAAACCTAGACATAAGTCTTGATCTTAAAGTCTTCACTTGAAGTCTTCTCATCTTCTTGACTTTGTCCAAACTTGATCCAACGAGCTCGACTCCTCTTGAGTACATGATATGGTTTTGATGCACAAGCTCTTGAATCAAACCGTACTAGCTCCAAAACTTGACTTTAAATCCTTTGTTGAAGCTACACACCTACTAAGATCTTGATCACAAATCTGAAACTAAATAAACACAAGATCATTAGTACTATAACTAAATGAGTTGATCATCATTAAAACTAGAGTGATGGGCCTTTGGGCCAACAATAAGCTTATGCATTATTTTTCAATTGATATCAATATGTTTCAATTTCAAATTTATTATAAATTTCAATTGGTATCAATATGTTTTACCTATTTGTTGATTTAAGAAAAATTCAAAATTTGTAATGTTTATTTACATTTGGTATCTTTAAAATTTTGATTTACTAAGATATCTCAAAATTTGTTTTATTGAGAAAATTCAAAATTGTTTTAATGAGAATATTAAAAATGTTTTGATGTGTATTGCCTATATGCAAGGGGAGCTTAACATCTCTTCTACATATAGATTCATGTTGAGTGTATCTTATATTGAGGAGCGTGACAACTCTTCTTTATGTGATACACGTGTGTAGGGGGAGCTTCACATCTCCTCTTATGCATTGCATATTATGCGTTATGTGAGTTAGGGCTTGTCATCCCTTTTTCATGTAATGTATATATGTAAGGAAGTTAACTTAGCGTCTTCCTCTTCATGAATGTATATCGCATATATCTCTTTATTGATTGATTTGATTTTACCCCTTATTGATCTCTTTGTTTATGACAAAAAGGGGGAGAACATTTTGTTTTTACTTTAACCCCTTTGTTGATGATTGACAAAAAGGGGAGTAGTATTTTAGTATAATATATGCATATTTTCCTTGCTTTAGTCATAAAGGGGGAGAAGTATTTATGTTTATGCATATATGTTTTGTGTTGCAAATAGGAGAAAAAGAATTTGATTTGTTTTATGCTTTCTTATGCATATTTATCTCCTATATTTGCATACATGTTTGTTTAGATTCATGTGCTTCATTGCCATATCTTATTGTTTTTTGTGATGCATGAGTTAAGGGGGAGCTTCTTTGAAGCCTTACTTTAATCCATGTATATATAACTTCATGAGTTTTGTCATCATCAGAAAGTGGGAGATTGTTGGCCCAAAGGCCCATCACTCTAGTTTTGATGATGATCAACTCATGTAGTTATAGTACTAATGATCTTATGTTTATTTAGTTTCAGATTTGTGATCAAGATCTTAGTAGGTGTGTAGCTTCAACAAAGGATTTAAAGTCAAGTTTTGGAGATAGCACGGTTTGATTCAAGAGCTTGTGCATCAAGACCATATCATGTACTCAAGAGGAGTCGAGCTCGTCGGATCAAGTTTGGACAAAGTCAAGAAGATGAGAAGACTTCAAGATCAAGGCTTGTGTCTAGATTTGTTTTTATAAGATTTTGTTTTTAGATAAAATGTAAATGATAGAATAGTTGGTGGATTGCTCAAGTATATCTTATACACACACACTCTTGATTTAGTTAAGTTTTCATAAAAGAATTTTTATTCAAGTAAAAATACAAAAGAGTTTTCTTTTTGAAAAATACCGGTTTGGTTTTTGGTATTTAAAGTTTACATGTTTTTAACCAAAACCAAATTCAGAGTTTAATGTCAAAAACATAGATATTTCATCATGTATGTGTAGTGGATCATATCCATACACCCTATACTTTCAAAGTGTTTAAAATATCTTGTTTTTGTATTTGGAGAAGTTTTGGAAAAAGAAGTTTTGAAAAACCAATTTGGAAAAATACAGTTTTTGTTTTGAACCAAATTTTCTAAGCTACAAAAATAGTTCAATTTGTTTGTAACATGTCTTGATTTTACTCAAGCATGTTTGTTTATCAAAGTATAATGTTAAAACTATTTTTGTAGATTTTTTATGATTTTATGGGATTTTATTTGAGCCAAAATGACCAACATTTTAATCCCTAAAAGAACCTGTCCTGGTTTCTGCCGGTCGACCGGACCGGTCGACCGAGCTAGAAGTCGGTCAACCGGGACGGTCGACCGACGTGCACAGACGTGCACGCCAGTCTGGCTGGAGGGCCGGTCGACCGGGACGGTCGACCGTCCAGAGAGCTCTGCTCTCTGAAAAGGCCCCGGTCGACCGGCGGTCGACCGGACAGAGAGTCTGCTCTCTGTATCCAGGCCACGGTCGACCGGCCGGTCGACTGCTGGCTCAACGGTCAGAAATCTGACCGTTGGCCGGTCGACCGACAGGCCAATCTGGCTCCCAACGGCTAGTTTTTCTAGCCCTATAAATTGGGGCTTTTGGGGGCTGTTTTCTCTAAGATTTTTAAGTGAGTTTTGAGCTAGTTTTTCCAACTCTATTAAGAAGTTTTCTCCACTTATTTGAGAGCAAATATTTTCAATCAAAAGGGGAGTTTATAAAGAGTGTTTAGAAGTGATTTCTTTGAGTTTTCCTCCACCATTTCAATCCTAGCTTTCTCACACAACACTTGACCTATCCATTACTATATCTACCTATAGGGATTTGTTGTGAGAGGATTTTAGGTGATCAAAGAGTTGTGATCACCAAAGTTCCATCTTTGTACTTTGAGGAGGCGGACACGTGTGTTCGCGTTGTTTTGAGTTCGTGTGTGAACTCATTGTTTGAGGTGCAGCCTCGACAAGCTAGTGGGCTTGCGGTGTGTTCTTGCGGGAACGAGTGAAGGGACTAGGGAGTCCAAGAGCTTGTAGGTGTTGCGGCATCAAGTGATCCGGTAGTATCGATTTAATGAAAATCCTTCATAGTGTTGAAGGCGGGGATGTAGAGCAAGTGTGCTCGAACCTCGAAACAAATCTCCCGTGTTTGCGATTGCTCTCTCTCTATCTCTTAATTGTTTATATCTTGCATGCTTATATTGCTTTCATTTTTATATGCTTGATATATATTGTGTGCTTAATTGTTATATGCTTGGGGATTGTTTGCTAACACTTGTATTCAATCAAGAGAGCCAACGCGGCACCTCAACTCTTATCTAGAGGAATCTTGAGGAGTTAGTCCAGAGCCCTTCACGGGGAATTCGGCTACACTCTTGTGTTATACGTGGTGTTTAGTGTAATAAGTTTTTAATTCCGTACTAATTTACCATTAGATTAGCTCATCACCTATTCACCCCCCTCTGGTGATTTACAAGATCGCAAAGAGAGGAGAGAGAATAGAGAGAGGAGAAATAAAGAGAGACAGACAGAGACAAAAGATTTTATAAATTTATTTATATATAATAATAATATAAAATATTCTTTGCCGTGTCCCTGTATCCTGTTTTTTGAATTTTTCCGTGTCCGTGTCGTGTCTGACACCAGAGTCCGTGTCCGTGTTTGTGTTCGTGCTCGTGCTTCATAGATAGGAGCAGAAAGAGGTGCAGAGAGAGTCAATGAGAGACTGAGATAGAGAAGCAGAGAGAGAAGTTAGATGTATGATTAAATTATTGTGATGATTGAATTGCATGATTGATTTAGGATTGTGTAAAAATTGAGTTTAATTGATTCTTCAAGTGGTCTAGTGGATGGTCATGCATCTCTTTGAAAGTTTGTAATTAAATTAGAAAATATTGGAGGGAGAGGATGAAATTGAAAGTGAAAATATAATTATTGCTTTGAATCATTCAATGGATCATATTCTAGAGTCAAGATTCATCTCACGCAGATAAGCGGGTAAGGAATAAAGATGTCTGCAATGGTTAAACCCTACAGCATAAGGGATATGACAAAAGAGATAAAACAAATTGAAAATGAGATTGAAGACTTTTATGCATAGAAACGTAACATTGTCAATATCTTCAACGTCAAGTGTGCCCGGTGGAAATGCAAGTTGTCCAAGTGCACCGAAGAAGAGGAGGGGGTCAACACCTAGATCAAGCATTCAGTAAAGAGGTAAGGGATAAATTAGATTGCACTATTGCGAGGATGTTCTATATTGGTGGATTGTCATTTAATTTGATAAGGAATCCATGGTATGTCAAGGCATTTAAATTCATCGTAAACAATTCAATCGCCGTTTGCATTCTCGGAATTCAGCAAAATATAATAAAGAGAAAATAAAGATGTGGGATATTGGTGGAAATAGCTTTGACTCATTTCAGGGTGCCAGTGTTTTAGATTTCGCTACTCTTTCTCTTAATTCACCTACTATGGAGGCCGTATTGTTTTGCGGATGATGAAAAATGAGATAATAAAGAAGTCATTCGACTAGCTTCGACTTCATTTTAAGACATGACGGTGGTTGTAATTTTGTTTTGAATTTGTGATGTTAAGTTATTAACATGATTGATAACTTGCAAACTTTTGTTCTTTACTTGTAATATTGTTATAAACTTATGATATTTTACAGTTTGTGACTTTGTGCCGTGTGGATTAGTATTTTAATTTGTTGATCACTTGATCGAGATTTTATAAATTTATTTTTAAATAATAATAATGAAATATTCTTTGTCGTGTCCCCGTATTCTATTTTTGGATTGTTCCGCGTCCGTGTTCGTGTCGTATCCGACACCCGTGTCCGTGTCCGTACTTCATAGATTTCAAGGCAATGAATTTTCTCTAGACAATGAATTTTCCTCTGGTGACGACCATGACAAACTAAGGTCCTTCTCTCTATGTGTGGTTGCTCTCTCTCCCCCCTTCTCCCCCCTCTCTTTCTCTCCAGCTGCTCACCTAAGTTGTCTCTGGCTTCTCCTTGGCCCTACTTTGTTCCCCCTCTCCCCAATGGCTTTTCTCTCTCTTTTGTGTCTTCTCCACGATTTGTCTCTCTGTCTCCTCCCCTCCTCTCTTTCCCCCTCTTTGTCTCTCTCTGTTATTAAAGAGTTTGATTCTTGAAGCTATTTATTGAAACTATTCTTGAAACCATTAAGCTAGACGACCAATTTTTGATATAAATACACAATACATAATTGTGCGCGCGCACACCTGTGTGCGCGCGTGTGATGTAGCTGTACCTTATTTTAAAATTTGTTGCATCGTTGTATCCATATCGTTGTTTGACGGGAGAAAAATTCGCGTACTGTTTCCTTGAATCAATTGAAAAATTACAATGAACTTATACTCCAGTTACAAGGGAGGGAGGATATTAAATCTTGAATCCTCCCTTTGTTTAATGCTGGGTTCTTCAAGTGGCGGTGGAAAGTGAATCTTGTTTTTCGTTGACCGGGTGAACGTCAGGAACTTTGGGGATCTTCTCTTCGGGTGGTAGACGGAGTAACACAGCTCTGTCGACCAAAAATCTCAAAGAGATTGTAGACAAAGATTAACTTGTACGCAGCAAGTTAGCTGAAGAGTTAGACTCTCTTTCCTTTTTTTTTTATCCGTTCTCCCCTTTTTCTCATAGCAACGGGGCTATTTATAGAGGTTTCAGGGGTGAACGTGCCCCTAAAAATACTCCATAATGGGGCTAACTTTTCTCGTTATGTGGGCCGTGATTGACCCCATAACCAGGGCAGTTACGGCTGAGACGCGAGTTTCGACCCTCGCACCTTGGTACCGCAGTGCTGGCTGAGACGCGGGTTTTGACCCTCGCGCCTTGGTGCCGTAGTGCTGGCTGAGACGCGGGTTTCGACCCTCGCGCCTTGGTGCTGCAATGCTGCTGAGACGCGGGTTTCGACCCTCGCGCCTTGGTGCTGCAATGCTGCTGAGACGCGGGTTTCGACCCTCGTGCCTTGATGTTGCAGTGCTGGCTGAGACGCGGGTTTCGACCCTCGCGCCTTGATGCTGCAGTGCTAGCTGAGACGCGAGTTTCGACCCTCGCGCCTTGGTGCTGCAATGCTACTGAGACGCGGGTTTCGACCCTCGCGCCTTGATGCTACAGTGCTGGCTATGATTAGCCCCGCGTCTGGAGTTTGGAACTCTACTTTTTGGCGACTTGTCTTTTAATGATTTTTAGACAGCCTACAGAACCCCCTCCAAAGTTTTCGATATTCTGCATTTGGCTGGGACGGATTTCGAAATACTTTGGACTTTAGCTGAATTCGCCCTTCTCATAGTTGGACTGACAATACTCCAAGCTTGATCTTGTCTGGACTATGGTCTTCGTGAGTGTACTGTGGAACCCTTTGAAGCCGCCAGAAATGATCGTGGTGAGTGTCTAGATACACAGTTTAAACTTCTCCGATGCTTTGAGTTTGTCGTTGGTGTATTTTAAACCAGGGGTGGGCAGTCGTCTGCTTGTGCTAGTGTACTGTTGAACTGAATTGCAGAAGCAAGGACTGAACGTCAGTTTTGTGGACGCAGGGGGTACCACTGTTTTTAAGACGCGCCTTCTACAGAGGTGCATCTTTTGGGATGAAAACGCGACTGTTACTCCAGGAGGTAGACGCGACTTTGGCCGGGTTGAAAAGATGCGATCTTCAGAGGGACGCGTCTTTTGACATGAAGACGCGACTTTCCGGACGCAACTCTGGCCGTGTTGAGAAGGTGCGTCCATCGAAGGGGCGCGTCTTTAGAGATGAAGACGCGACTGTTGGATGCGAATCCGTGCCATGAGTATGTTGCCACGTGTCCTGTAGAATTGAGAGGACATCTTCTTTTTGGCGTGTGAACTTCATGCTGCATTTAATGCGCCGTCCACGCGTCAAGCGGTGATTAGGCATCGAGCCAAGTGCCGCGTATCTTTGCGAATCACCGTGCCTATAAAAGGCAACAGTCCTTTAAGAGTCATCATTAGACTCTCCTTCGTCTTCGTGTGCATCTGTTAGGGTTTTGAGAAAGGAGCTTCCTTTGTTCTCTTTTCTTCATCTAACACCGAATCTTTGGTTCGCAATGGCACCAAAGGCCAAGCAAACTGCTTCATCTTCACAGGCGGTCGTCACTGAGACTCAAATGGGCGGTTCCTCGATGCAGGAAACCCCTATTTCAGGTATAAAGCCATCAGACTTGATTTCCACCATTAAAAGGGTTTATAGAGTTCTTTGAACTCTTGAACCCCCCTTTTAAAAGTGACCCGCCAACGCGGGCTCGAGCCCGTGTTTTGATCTTCAGACGCGGCTCTTGAGTCTGAGTCCAAGTACTTAGAGATTTTTCATTAGTCTAGGATTTTCAAAACGCGGGCTCCATGCTAGCCTCGCGATCTTCGGGTCTGGATGCAGATTTTGATGATTTCCGCGTCTGGGTTACTTCTGCGTTTGAGTTGTGGACACTTAATCATTTCCCTTCAAATTTCTGATCAAGTGTTGTTTTCTTTTTGCAGTGCGATATTCCGCCAATCCTCTCTCCAAAAAGTGTCACTTCGGGCACGTAGCTGGTGCTGACCGCAATTTAACCTTCGTGTTGTAAAGGACTGCTCCTGTGACTGCCGACAAGCCGAAGGAGCGAAGGGAGAAGCTCTCCAAGGTCGACATGGCGACATTCTGGGAACTTATGACTGACGCAGAATTTAAGACGGATTCGCGCATTCCATTGAAGAAACCCGTCTTCTTCTTTGGGGACAATATTGGCAAGGGTGGTTACGTCTTGCATGATGGCGATTACAAGTGGCTCCGCCAGATAGGGGGTAGGAAATTCTTTCTTCCAAATATGGAGAGAATGTACCCCTTATCCTTCCTTCAGCACATGTCTGTCCCTCGGTCAATGGAATGGGACCTTGCCCGACCTGTCCCCAATGTCTCTCTCGGCATCCTGGGCGCCAGGAAGGTACACACTGCCGGTCATGGAAGGGAAGTTTTTAGCCTGTTTCCTGGACTACTCAGGTCTGATTACCCAGTGGGGGAAACCCCTCAGATCAGCACTACCTTTATTAATCAATTCATGAAGGTAGGGGTTGATTTTCTCACTGACTTCCGTCCGCTCGGGTGGATTCATTCCACTGACAAGTACTGGTGGGGCAAGATGGTGGGCTTTGTCCTCACCGAACTCGGAGGTCTATTGGACCAGGTGGGACTGTACCAAGCGGTCAGGGTTGTGCAATATGGCATCCCACAGAATTTCTAAAATTCTTTGGGATCCTGGAGCACTACAACCCTTTGACGGGGACGTTCTACACCCCAGTTGGAGAAATAGGGCTCGCCCTGCATGAATTATATGAAGTCTCGGGGCTGGTAATGGGTAATGGGAGATGCTCCTTATGAGGAATACGTCCCCACCTCTGAGAAGCTTCATCTCTTGAAGAAAGAGTGTCCTCGTGTATATGAGACCTACTGGAAAGTGCTATGTCAT
The DNA here is from genome assembly GCA_038442645.1 of Agave tequilana. Taxonomy (NCBI): domain Eukaryota; kingdom Viridiplantae; phylum Streptophyta; class Magnoliopsida; order Asparagales; family Asparagaceae; genus Agave; species Agave tequilana. Next base: position 31,384 of record JAVJIF010015178.1, read on the forward strand.
TTTCACATCTGCGGCCAAATAACCTCCTGGAGGACTAGGGGAGTTAAGCAGCTGTCTGGGCGAGCTACTTGTTTAATGGTATCACTGAGAAAGACCACTCAGTGACCAGTCTGGCTCCTAGCTCTGACGAAGAAATCACTGAGAGGATCGACGCCTTTGTGAGTTCTTATACCACAGAGTCGAACGAAGACACTTTCAAACCTGGCACGATTTTCGAAAGTTTCCATCATCAAGCCCGGGTCCCCATTTCTAAACAGGCACTGCTGGCGGGTTTCCTCATGCTGTGGTTGAAGTGTTGTGTAGTGCCGACACTGCCGCATGAGGTGATTGTTGCCGACGTGGTGTATCCGGCGGTGCTGCTGGCCTATAGTAGGTCCATAGTTCTCCTTCCGGCAATGGTGGCCGGTATCCAAAGCGGGTTGCGGGCCCTGACTCAAAGCCTGTGCAGGGTGGAGGCCATCGTCGACTCCCAAGGTAAACCGGAGGTTGACTCAGAGGGAAGGCCGAGAGTGAAGACCCCTAACCCTCAGATCGAGCTTCCCTACACGTATTTAATGGCTTGGTATGTGATGCACTGCCCCTCACTGATGACGCCAGTGTCCCGATGCGAGGGTTTGTCCCTTTTGTGCAACGGCTGGAGAGTTCGAGCTGGTCCAACAACTATATGTTCTACGTTCGGAGGTGTATTCTGAATGCTTCAAATTATCATCTCAACCGTTGCTTCCCTGAGATTACAGATGCTGCTTATGGGGATAAGTTCGCCGACATTGTGGGTCCGGACGACTTCACGAGGCTGCCATCGGGAGTCTTCTGATGGCTTATCAATATCCGGCCCGGGTATCTGCTTTTTCGGCAAGGGAACTCGTGCATGATTGAGCCTTATATGCCGAATCGTTTTGCCCGACAGTTCGGCTATGACCAACTATATGTCGGCAACCCTAACGCTCAGCTTGCTTTCAGTGGAAATCTGTTTGAAGGTGCTCGGGCTTGGTATTACAGCGTGGCTGGGGGGACACAGGCTCTTTTCCGCTTACCTCATAAGATGCCAAACTGCTACGCAAGCCTTAGCTTCTGCACCTGGTACTTCCAGGCTAGCAAGATGCCTGGCTATTCAATAGAGTGCTCATGTATTAAGAGCATTAATGCGTCTTATGAAGAGAAGGTGGCGTCCAACAAGCGCTCGCGAGGCATCAATGAATATCAGGCGGCTCAGAGGGAGGCCAGAGGGGAGACACGGGGGAGCCGAGAGCAGCCCCACCTAGGGAGCAGCCTGCCAGAAGGCGTCGACAGGCAGTGCATAAACGTCCTCATGGCGTTACTCTCCAAGGTGAGCCGCCTCTACTTCCACAGCTGAGCCTGCCCCGAAGAAGGACAGGAAAGACTTGGCGGCTGAAGAGACCGTTCCTTCCGGCGTTGAAGAACAGAGGGAAGAAAAGGAGGAGGAAGACGACGCCCCCTCGTTCGCCCTCGTGGATTGCGCAGCAGGGGTCCCGCGATTTTAGAAGAAGGGAAGCTTGCTGATAATCCTACTGCAACTGATGAGGCTGAGCAACTTGAGGCTGAACTGGTGGGAAGGGATGATGTTGAGATTCCAGGGGTCTCAACTCAGCCAGGGTCTTCTTTGACTCAAGAGAGGAGGGATGAAGCGCAACAGCCTGGGTCTCCTGGTGTATTAATCCCCAGCTCGCGAGTAGTTGACCCCAGCCCTACTGCTGGGATATTTGGTGGCAAGGCTTCGGCTGCCGAGGCCTCTTGTGTTGCGTTGTCGTCTTCATCGTCTGAGGAGGATGAATATTCTTCAGGCGATGAGGTCGATTTTGGCGATGTACCCGTTCCTCCAGATCCGAGTAAATTCTCACATATCACGGAGGAGGAGATATATGGGTGTGATCCGGTGACGGCGTTGCCACTAGCGGCAACTACTCCTACTGAAGGTACTCTCTTTGTCTTTTTGACCCAATTGCCCTTTTTAACTAGGAAAAAGGTCCTCTGACGTTCTCCCTTTAACTTTATACTGCAGGGTTGGCCGTGGACAGCGAGGCTGCGACTTCTTCCCATATCGAGGAGATGATACAGGATCTGGCCCAGCAGGAGGGTGTTGAGACTACTGCTGAGATGCCTCAAGAGAGGGCAATTATTGAAGTCGGGGAGATTTCCACCGTGCAAGATTTGCCCAGGAACTTGCCGTCTTTGGACCCTCGGCTTGGTAAAGAAATATTGATGTCTTGAATATTTTCTGTTTGTTGTCATGGCGAATGTTCTGGTAATCTGCAGAGAGCGCTGAGGGAGCTCAGGCAGAGGAACTTGCGGTCAGCGTCGGCCCAGAGGGCAGCACAATTCAAGTCCCGACTGAGGGCTCTGAAGAAGTCAAGTTTGCTGCTACTTCAGTCGCCATGGAGGCTGCTACGACAGTGACTGCGCCAGACGTATCGGCGACCATCTCGGCTTCTGTCGCACCTGTCGTTGATCCTTCTCCTGCACGGGACGAGTTGATTCCCATCCCTCGCCCTGTGATAGAAAGGGGATCTGGGAGTACATCAGCAGAGTTCTCTCCAGTCAATGATATCATGGAAGAACTGACACGTCAAATGGTGCAGCAGTTCTTTGCTTCCATGCGATCATGTATTGATTTCATCCTCTCTGGGGGCATTCTTTCGAATTTGCCCGAGTGCTTCTTGAGAATTTGATCGGGAACATCAGCCATACTGGAGGTCCTTCATAGGCTAGGGCGTGTCTGCTACTGGTGGAGCAGTTGGGGAGTGATCTGAAAGAGTTTAAGTCTTTGGAAGATGCTGGCTCAGTTCACGAGGCCCAGGCAACCCTGACTAGGCTTCTTGCTACTCCAGAATAAGAGCGAAAGGAGATGGAGGAAAGGATAGCTGAAGAGACCCACCATCTCCAACATTTCCAGGCTGACCATCAAAGGCTGATTGGCGATTCAAGGGAATCTGAACTCGTCATGCAGAGCGCAGAGCAGGTTATTATTACTGCTCGGGCCACCATATCTAAAGCAGAAGCCTTGATTGCAATCAATGAGCAGAAGCTTGCCACTGCCAGGAAGAAGCTGGAAGAGCTGGAAGCTGTCAAGACGCAGGTTGAAGAAAACCTCTCCACTCACTCCTTCAGGTTGAAATCTCTACGAGCGCAGCTGGCTGCGAGGAGATTTTTGTCCGATGAGGAGCTGCGGGTCCAGGCTCTCATGGAGGCTGAGAAAATGCGTCGCATGAGATACATCGCCTCCGAGAACAAATCCGTTCTTTGGCTAATCAAGATTATTAGCCTTCTCTTTCTTCTCTCTCTTCTTTTTTTTGTTTTATAAAGAAGAGAGCACTCTATTCATCAAGAGTGTTTGTAGTACTTTTATCATTTTTGGCTTAAATAATAAAAGTCTTTGAGATTTTGCTCCATCTTCATTGTTCCCCTGTAGATGAATCTAATTTCTCAGCTGCAGTCTTTGGTTGTGATCTTTGACTGACTCTGAATAAACTCAGGCTGAACTGAGTTTGCCAAACGCTGCTCTGATTTTGTGGTGGAGACGCAGTCCCGGGAGACATAACTCTGACCTGCAAATTGAGACGCGGTTCAGGTTCCGCTAAGGACGCGGCTTTGGTTATGAAGGGCGCGGCTCTCTGAACGCAGCCCTTAACTCTGTCCAGATGCAGACTTTAGGATGTAGAGAGGATGCAGTTTTATGCTCCTCCAAGGCTGTGAATGACGTAGGCCTTCTCTGTTGTAGAAGTAAGTCTTAGGACGCGGATTTTGTACCTTCAAAGCGCGACCCCAGAATGGGTCCCTTTTGCTGAGGGAACGCGGTTTTGAACCGCTCTGAGACACGCGGTCGCAGTTCTCTTTACTGGAATGAAAGAGGACGCCGAAAGGGACGCAAGTTCCTGGACGCGGCTCTCGGGCCTGCGTTTGGTGCAACTTCCCAGGCGTTACATGCAGCTTGTCATAAAGATTTCGTTGGATCTTTAAATGTCAAGTTGAGATTGACGATTGGGGACTCGCATCATCCGATGTTTTCCGAAGCGGCAGTCCACGCGTCAGCCCTTCATTGGGTTTAGGCATTAATGCCTTTAAATGCCAAATCGGTACTGGCGGTTGGAGACTCGCGTCTTCGATGCTTCCCGAAGCGATAGTCTACGCGTCAGCTCGTCATTGGGCTTTGACATTCGTGCGAGAATTAAGGCTGACGGTTCTGATTAGCGAACCATTTATCACAGGCTTTGTGGTTTGCTTATAAATAGGGCTCAGCTTCTCCTTTTAGCAGTCCATTACTTAGATTGCTTTCCTTTGAGAGCGAATGCTCTGAGCGACTCTGCCTTTTCTCTTCAAGGACTTGCATCTGGGACTTGCCTCCATGGATGATGATGACCCGGAGCTATCATGCTTCTGTTTAATCTCTCTAGAAGATTATCACTGTCAAGTGATTTCAAGATCAAAAATCGTCTCCTTGAGCACCTTTTACGTCCGCGCCTTGATGCAGAAAGTTCAACCCTCAATGGGTGTTTCTGCGGGTATGACTTCCTAGTTTTGCCATGAAATTTTCAGCCCAACTGAGTTTCAGTTTTGATATCTCTTAAAGAGATTCATCTTCTTGACCTTCTTCTGAAGTCTAACTGGTGCACCCATCTTTTGGGAATTTGCGCCATTGAGAAAACTCTGACTCGGGATTCTTTGGACGCGAGCATAATGAACTTTTGCACCTGGACCGTGGGCTTTACATTCAGAGCTCGCGTCTGAGGCTATTGACTTAGATCAAAGGTTTCAGCCTGAATTTTGCAACTCCTGTTCATCAAACAGGGAGATGGCAATTTTCGCGTCTCGAACCTTAGACGCGGGTGCAAAACCAGACTGTGTTCAACTTTTGTGGGTATCACAGTTTTGATCGCGTCTGTTTCTGCCACCGCAGAAGTTTAGCTCACTGCGCGGGTCATTCCTGCGTCTGAAGCTTTCAGCAATAACTGCGTCTGTCACTTAGTTTTTTCTGTTGAAGTATACTAAACTTCAGATCTTCTAATTGTTTGCTTCTTGCAGGTATGCTTAATCATCCTTTTTCATATTCGCTGGGCCCCTGGGAGAATATTTCGGCTAGCGAACTTGGTCGATGGTCGACCACAGGAGAAGAAGTCATGGCTCCCGTCTTCGGGAGACGGGGATCGCACCCTCGCCAAGATCTCTTTGAATTCAATGCACCAGTCATTCTTCTTGGCATGGCATGGTCAGAGTGAGTATGGCGGGGGATATAGTGGTGGGTATGTTCTTGGATTCTCCCTTCATCTACCCCAGAAGTGACATCGATGAGAACTCCATGCTCATTGGATGACTTTCTGGTGGTGGAGATGTTCATCAACGAAGGATCATACCCCACTTCGGATGGTCAGGTGGAATCAGAAGATTCTGCTACCTTTCGACCTCAAGAAACACCATTGTTCTTGGTCAACCAGAGGCTTCTTCGATGTTTACATCGTGCATCGTGGTGCAACCAGCTTCCGATCGTCGCCGCAGTGCTCAATTCTACTTTGGCGCCTTTCCAAACACCTTGTACTTGGAATTGTGAGCAGTTTCAAGGAGTGAGTGCAGCCTTTGAGAGAGAGAGAGAGGGACTTCTTTGTACTCCTTTATCTATAACACTCAATCTTATTGAATAAGAGAGCGTTTTGTATCACTTTCACATGTTGGATATAAATAAAAGCGATACATTTCTTTTTGTCTCCTTCTATTGTCTTGAACTCCCTTTTTGTGTTGAAAGTCAGACAAATAGAAGCAAAGAATCTTTGACTTGTCAAAACTATGATGATAATCTTAACGAGTCAAAGTTTGTAGAGAGAGATCCTATTTCAGGAACTCAACAATGTTGTCAGAGGTGTGATATTAACTTGACAAGGATAATTTTTGTGGACCTGCCACTCTATAAAGGAAAGTGACAAGTGGGACTTGTACGCCCAGGGAGGATGAACTTTTATCAGAGGTTTGGGATTAACTTGATTAAGATCAGCTAGGGAGTTAATGAAAACACTGTTAATGGTGTAATGTTAACCTAACAATATTTTTAAGTGGGCTTGTTATTCTGTTGACGAGAATAACAAGTGAGACTAGATTCGCGGGGGATCTAGGAAAGTCTTTACCGTTAGAGGTGTGATATTAACTTAACGGGTTGAGTGTAGTCTTGTCAGAAGTGTGATGTTAACTTGACAAGAATGTGAGTCAGAGGTGTGATGTTTAACTTGACTCAGAAGCATTTCAGCTTTCATTTGGGAAAATTGAAAGTGTCACTGTCATAGGTGTGATGTTTAACTTGACAGTGAGGGTAATGCTAGAGGTGTAATTTTGAACTTGGCATTGGTCATCTCGACTTTAACAAGGAAGTCCGAGGGAAAGTCATGGCCTTAAGTGTATTGTTGAACTTAGCAATGACTTGGATGCTAGAGGTGTAGTATTAAACTTAGCATCGTTCATTTCAGCTTCGATCTGAAAGTCTGAAGGAAGATGACTGTCAGAGGTTTAATATTGAACTTGGCAGCAACTTGATTACTGTTAGAAGTGTGATGTTAACTTAAACAGTAATTTGTCAGAGGTGTGGTATTAACTTGACAGTAATTGACTCATGATAAGAGCAATTTGAGGACCTGTCATTCTATTGATGAGAATTGACAAGTGAAGTTTGAAGAGCCAGAGGTATAATGTTAACTTGGCAAATTTGAAGTTTTGCTGCTCCATGTAGAGTTGACAAGTAAAGTTTGTACTCGACAAGGAGTATTGAAAATTCTCATTACCAGCGGTATAGTGTTAACGTAGCAATGATTATATTTTGTAGACCTACCATTCTGTGGATGAGAATTGGTAAGGGATTTTTGGAGGAAAGAGTGAAACTACATCCACTTAGGATTTTTAGCAAACCCTCAGCTGTCAACAGATTTGAGGTGCCCTTACCAACTACCGTTTGAGTTGGGCTAGCCATGCTATTCCCCTCAGCAGATGAGTTGTCGAAGACTTATGTTGGACTTAGAAGCCAACATTTTCCTCTATCCTTAGCCGTCGGAGGCGTCGGATGTTAATGAAGAAGCTCTTCTTGTTTTGATCAGAGGTGTACTTTTAACTTGAATGGTGGAGGAGTACTATTAAGGATAGTACTTCTTTAAGAATCTGCCATTGATCGGCATCATGAGTGTATCGCCATTTGAAGTTACGAGGCGATATGATCCATTTAAGTAGACTGACTCTACTACAAATGGTCCTTCCCATTTAGACTGGAATTTCCCTTTTGTCTTATGTGTCATCACCATAGGTCTTCTGACGGCTAAGACAAGATCGCCTTTCTTGAAAGTTCGCACTTTGACTTTCTTGTTGAAGGCTCTGGTAATCCGGGCTTGGTAAAGCTCGATTTGTTGTTGAGCCTGCAGACGTTTGTCATCTAAGGCTTCCAATTTTTAGAGTCGCTGTCGATACTTCTCCTCTTTTGTCATCTCCGCTGTCAAGGCGACGCGTAAAGACGGAATTTGGATTTCTAGTGGAAGCACGACTTCACACCCGTATACCAAAGAAAATGGTGTAGCTTTAGTTGGGGTTCGCACAGTTGTACGATAGGCCCATAAGCACTCACCCAGCTTGTCGTCCCAGTCACGTTGACTTTTCGAGACGAATTTCTTGAGGAGCTTGCCAATGGTTTTGTTGAAAGCTTCTGCGAGACCATTAACGGCGGGGTAGTATGCCGTTGAGGACACACTCTGGATTCTGAACTTAGCGCAGAATCTCTAGAAAGCTGACTGATGAACTGAGGTCCATTGTCATGGACGATTCGCCGAGGTACCCCAAAACGGTAAATGACGTGATGTTTTACAAACTTGATCACATCAGATGATTTTACCTCCTTCAAAGGAACAGCCTCAGCCCATTTGGAGAAGTAATCGGTTATTGCCAAAATAAACCGATGTCCTTTTGATGATGGCGGGCTGATAGGGCCAACCACATCCATCCCCCACATCTCAAATGGCCAGGTAGATGTTGTAGAGTGAAGGGTACCCTGGGGCTTGATGGATGAAATCGCCATGTACTTGGCAGGCGTGACATCTCTTGGCATAAGTGATGGCGTCGGTAATCATCTTGGGCCAATAGTATCCCAACCTTTGGAGCCGATATGTCAGTTTTGGGCCAGGTTGATGGGCTCCACACATACCGTCATGGGCTTCTTTCAATATCTCCTGTGCCTCCTTTGGTGAAAGATAGCAAAGCAAGATCCCGTCATGTGATCGATGATACAGTGTTCGTGCGATCGCATTATAGTAGAATTTGTGGGCTTTCTTTCGAATGGCAGCCGCTTCTTTGATGTCCTCAGGCAGGATGCCGTACAAGACATAATCAATATAGGGGAATCGCCAGTCTCTAGGCTCTAGACCGATTGGCGACTCCAGCGCTTCTTTGCCTTGATAATCTCCTGTTGGCTTCGGGTAGTCCTCAAGGGTAATTCTCGGACAATATAGGTCATGGCTGTGGACAAATATTTTCTCCACTGCTCCGGCCGGAAGAGCCAAGGAGGCAGCGAGGGACGCCAGTGCATCAGCATGCGCATTTTGCTTGCGTGGCACATGGTCAATGTAGAAGTTTGTGAACCTCTCGGCCATGTGGACAGTTGTGTTGTAATAGGGTACTAGATTTTCATGTCTGACTTCGTACTCCCCGCGAACTTGGCTGACGATGACCTTAGAGTCACCATACGCCTCGAGATTTTTAACGCCAACCTCATCGGCGAGTTGCATCCCAATCAAAAGAACATTGTACTCCGCCACATTGTTGGAACAAGGCTCAGTTAATGAGACAGCTCGAGGAATCACATAGTTCTGTGGGAGACGAGTACTACTCCTACCCCTGCTACTATGTGTCCTTTTGGGCTTGTTCTCGATGCACCATCAAAGAAAAGTTGCCACACCTGCCTTTCGAAGGATATCTGGGTCTGGCAGGCTTCCGCGACCTCGTCTGGGAGATCATCGTAAAGTTTGGCTGCCCTCGGATTTGGATGCTCAGCCAGGAAATCCGCCACCGCTTGACCCTTCACGACTTTTTGTGGTAAAAAGTGCATTTCATATTGGGATAGCAATATGGCCCATTTTGCCAGCCGGCCGTTTAATGATGAAGGCTTTGTCATAAGTAATCTCAAGGGGTTGACTTTTGAGATGACGTTTATTGTTTGGCCTACCAAATAGTGTCGCATTTTCTGAATAGCAAACACTAATGCCAGACACTCTTTCTCGATCGGGTTGTGCCGATGTTCAGCTCCGATCATTGTTCTACTCAAATAGTAGATCGCTTGCTCTCGTCCTTGATCATCATTCTGAGCTAGCAGAGCTCCTAACGAATGATCCATTGTTCGGACGTATACCAGGAAAGGTTTTTCAGACACCGGAGCTGCAAGGACTGGCGGTTGTGTGAGGTACTGTTTAATTTCCTCAAATGCTTGCTGGCAAGCGCTGTCCCAAATGAACGAAACACCTTTCTTCATTAATTTGAAAAAGGGTTGGCATCTTCCGGAGAGATTTGAGATAAACCTTCGGATGTACGCCAATCGTCCTTGCAATCCCCTGAGCTGCTTGAGATTTCTCAGAGGTTGCATCTCCTGGATAGCGTGAACCTTTTCCGGGTCCAAATGAATTCCCGTGGAGGTTACGACAAACCCGAGGAATTTGCCACTAGCCACCCCCAGGAAGGACTTGGTGGGGTTCATTTTCAACTGATGGGCCCGCATGATGTCGAAGACAACCTTCAGATCAGCTATATGATCACCTTTAGCGCGGCTTTTTACTACGATGTCGTCAACATAGCATTCCACCGTTTTGCGCATGTGTTGATGGAAAATGGCATTCATCGCCCTTTGATATGTTGCCCCTGCATTCTTTAGTCCGAAGGGCATGACGGTGTAGCAGTATACCCCCAGTGGTGTCCTGAAAGAGGTATGTTTTTCATTGTCAGGATACATTTTGATTTGATTATATCCTAAAAATTCATCCATGAAGGACATTCGCTCGAATCCACATGTATTGTCAATCATGACATCTGTGATTGGCAGCGAGAATTCGTCCTTGGGACAGGCCTTATTCAGATCACGAAAATCAATGCAGATTCGGATCTTTCTGTTCTTCTTAGCAATGGGAACAATGTTGGCCACCCAGTCGGGATGTTGTTCTTCTCTAATGAAGCCAGAGTCTATAAGCTTTCTGACTTCTGATTGAATTGCCTCCATTACTTCTGGACGGAACCGTCACTGTTGTTGTTTGACAGGCTTTACGTCCGTATTAATGTTGAGGCGATGCATAGCCACCCGAGGATCGAGTCCAGGCATGTCTTCATAATTTCAGGCGAAGACATCTATATATTCTTGCACAAGAGATATTAGATCCCTTTTCTCAGAGGGTGACATGTTTTCACTTATAAAGATGGGCTTAGGATTAGCCTCATCTCCTAAATTGATCTGAACAACCTTATCCTCTGTGGGTGGCTCACGCTGTTCAAAGCGGGTATCCCAAAGATTGTTTAAGTGTTTGATCCAAGGATCTGTATCGGATTGGATCATTTCTTCATCTCCGTCTTCCAGATGGCTTGTTGAAACCATGTTTACTGAAAGTTCTCTGAAGATGTTACCGACACTAACATCGGACTCTTATGATGACGTGCCTGATGAGTAATTATGATATAATGACTCTTCAGAGTCAGAGGCTGATGGAGCTAGAGTTGATACATAGCTCAACCCCCTACGAGTCTGATGATAATAATCAGGGGTTTTCCCTTTTGGCACAAAAGATCGAACTAGAGTTCTCCTTCCTCTGCCGAAATTCAACCCTGGTCTGCTTGTCAGATCATATCCCATGCCTTCCATCATTCTGAGTGCATTTAGCTCATAATGACCGAACTGAGGAGGTTCTTCTTCGTCTTCTGACTCTTCATGGGACGTTGGTTCAGACGTAATTCGCCCAAAAAGAATGATTTTTGGCCTTTCCGTCTTACTGGAACCATGAATACAGCTTCTTGCGCATTACCAGCATCTCGGTATGTTCCGAAGGACGATTTCACTGGTACATGCAATGATGTCAAAGCATCCATTGCCGGCCAGAGGTCATCATCCACTTCAGTACTGGTGTCTGATGGCACCGACTCAGAAGCAAACGCAGAGAAATACGCCAAATCTAGGTCTTCATTAATATACCATCCGCCTACATCATTGGTGGTATGATCAACATCGAGCTTATCAGTACTCGTTACAAGTGGATCTATTTCCCACATGCACTCTTCTTTTTCTAGCTCGGTGTCGGCTTCATTACCAGAGTCTGGCTCCTCTGGTTGCGGCACTTCATTTGTCTCTACAGAATCCTGATATAGGAGGGAATCTGTGAAATAATTCTCGACTCCCTTGAACAGATGTCTTTCGGCAATCAACGTTTGCACTTTTCCACTCCCGTCAATGTATTTCATGACTTGGTGGAGAGTGGAGGGAACGATAGAATTGCGATGAATCCAAGGTCATCCCAGCAGTAGATTGTAGGAAGTGTCAGCATCAATGACGTAGCATGTCACTTCCGACCTTAGGTCCCCGATCTGGCATTTGAGCTTGATCTTCCCCATTGGACGGGTTCCATTGGTATTGAACCCATAAATAGTTGTCTGGATAGCGCTTAGGGTGGCAATTGGGTCGGGTCGGGTCGACCCGACCCAATACTGCTCGACCCATATAATAATCGGGTCGGGTCGACCCGACCCGTTTATTATATGGGTCAAAAATTTAGACCCAGACCCGACCCAGACTTAATCGGGTCGACCCGACCCGACCCATTTGACCCGATTATTAAGCCTTAAATATAATTTCTTTATGCTATTTTACTAAATTGTTTGGTGATATGGTTGGTCATCACACTAAACTCATACACTAGAGGTCACAGGTTCGAAATTGGACTCACACATATTTTTTGACAATTTAATTTAGGTCAAGGGGAGGAGGCGCTGGTGGCGGTGGAGGAGATCGGAGGGGAGGAGGCCGAGGATGAGAGAGAATAATTGGGTCTGGCGGGTCAAGCGGGTCTGGCGGGTTCGGGTTGACTCGACCCATGTAATAATCAGGTTAGATGGGTCGACCCAATTACGACCCAAACCCAATTAGCTCAAACCCAGACCCGCTAACTCCGGGTCGGGTCGGGTCTGGCGGGTCGCAACCCGTCTGCCACCCCTAATAGCGCTCAAATAATGAGTAGGAATTCCCAGATGTTGCATGACTCGGCGAGGCATGATGCTCAATGCGGACTCGGGATCTACCTGAATGCGGTCCACCTCAGATGATCCAATATACCCTGTGAAGTATAAGGGTCGATCATGTTTCCCTTTAACCTGCATATCATCCGCCGTGAAGGTGATGCAGGGAGCATTTTGGGAGGCGTGGAGGCAATCCTCTACATCTTCCTCCTTTGGTCCAATCGGCACCTGAGTCATGAAAACCTCAGCATTAGCCAAGGCCTCTTGTAGAGCTTCTCTGGTCGACTTTGATAGCCTAAGAAGCTCATAAAGAGTAATCCAGGCTGGGATGTTGGCCAGCTGAGTCAGGACATCAAAGCGAAGGTGCTGTGGATCCTTCCGCGATGTCTTTCCAAAGAACTCTGGAATACCGAAGCTCTTTCTGTTTCTCCACTGGTTGCTTTGTGGAGGGCTTGGCTGACTCTGCAGCGGGTTTTGGAGGAGTTACTGTCATTTCGTCATACTTTTTCAAATATGACTGCCCTGAACGAGTTGCCGCCACTAGTTGGTTGGGTTCTGCAGCAAGAACTATCGTTTTCTCTTCTGAATCAGTCAGTGAGGGAACATCAGTCTCTGCTTCCCGCGAAGAGGCACATACCACATTACAGGATGTGGCCTTTGCTTTGCCTTTGGACTTCCTGTTGGTCACAATAGTCCATTGCTGGCCATCAACAAGGTCAGGATGAACCCACATGATTTCTCCTTGAGGTGTGGGGACAGGTACTAGGCCTTTCTCTTGCTGCTGGTGAGGGTCTGTGTTGACCATTCTCAGCTCTCCTTTTAGGACAGGGACTACTCCAGAGGATGTTGGAGGTTATCTTCCAAACTGGAGAAATGACGTCATATTGGCCGTCACCTTCTTCTGCTCTGGACGGAGTTTTAATACCTCCGCGTCAATCAGAGCCTGTAGGATGTCCTTGAAGACATAACAGCTCTTGGTGGTGTCCCAACATCCTGTGATACAAGCAGTAGTTGGGATTATTAGTTTTACCGACTTCTTCGGGGCGCCTAGCTTCAAGAAGCTTCAATCGATTGCTCTTATTGAGTAATTTGAAGAGCGAGTCGACATGTTTATCCTTGAAGGAATACTGCTTGTTGGCGCGTGGTTGGCTTGAAGAGCCACTCCCTTTAACCGGTTGAGGTTTGACGGGAGATTTGGTTTCTGTCGCCAAGTTATCCTTCCGTTTGGTTTGGAGGGATGTGTCTGGCGCACGCCTCGTTGACCTTTCAGGTCTGGGTTTGTTTTCTTCTACCCTGACCCGGGTGACGATTTCTTCAGCCTGTTCACCTTATTGGATCAACTGCTTTCAGGTGCGGCTTTCGACAACTCCTATATGGGCAAGGAGTGAAGTTTGGAGATTGTGGCGGCATGTTTCCACCAGGGTGACCTGGGTCATACCGCTTGGACATCGGAGTGCCACATTTCGAAATCTTTCTACGAAAGACTTGACAGACTCTCCTTTTCGTTGCTTGGTAGCCAAAAGGGTTGGCATGGTGACCTCCGAGTCATCTTCAAAGAAGCGCGTTAGGAAGAGCTTCTCCAAATCGCCCCATTCTTGATGGAGCCCTCCGGGAGCTTCATGAACCATTCAAAGGCAAGCCCTTTTAAGGTGCCGATGAATACGCGCCAGGATGACATCGTTATCTACCACATTCTCTGTTTGAGATTTGAAGTAGTAGATATGTTGGTTCGGTGAACCTTTCCTATCAAACGCTTGGAGGGTCGGAGCCTTGAACTTGGGTGGGTATGGAACCAAGTCCCACTCGGCCGGATATGGCCGGACCACTCCTGCTTCTTAGAGGCCTTTCCGGTTGGTAAGGGCCTCAAGACGTTGCTCCAACTGATTCATTCTTTTAGAATGAACCTTTCCCTGGTCTCGGTCGTCCTTTTCCTGCGACGAGGATTTAGACGAATCAGAAGTAGGTTGCTCTTCCTCCTCTATGTGTACAGAAGATGAGCTTTCTCCCTCTTTTCGTTTGCCCTTAGACTTTCTAGAGGAGCCTTTGTTGGTTGACTTCCTCTTGTCTTCAAGCAACTGTGCGAGCATCTGCTTGAGGGAGTCGATAGATTCTTGCTGAGCACGAATCATCTCGAGTTGTTCCTTCTGGACCTGGGCTTGCTGCTCCAAGCGCCTGGCGGTCTCCTCAGGAGTGCTGGTCATATATATAAAGGCCTCTTTCTCCATAGAAGAGTTTGAAGCCTGTGACTCTGTAATAGCAGAATGTGAGTCATTCACCTCAATGCCCCGGGCTAGAGCATTGTAGTCAATCGAGGGAATCAATCCGATCGGGTGCGAGTGTGTCAGTACACTCTTTCCAATTCAGTGTCAGACTCATTGGAACTGACTGCAGGTTGTTTTCCCTTACTCCTGCTCGCCATGTTTGCAGTGAGCTCGAGATATTCAGTGTCAGAGAATATCCTCCTCCTATGGAAACGACTTCTTTTAGCTGATCGGGAATCAGGGTCAGCTGTTTGACTAGAGATTGCTGGTTTACACCTGAATCGCAACGGCATTCGGAGAGCATTGTGATAAGCCGTTCGCAGCAACATGACGAAGTGATCCGGTTAGCACTTCTCTTCTTGGTTAAATAATCTCTCAGATCCGTGGGAGGAGGATCAAAGAGATTAGCCTTGCAATGTCGAGGACGGGAGGCATCCTTGCTCTGTGCGGCTGGGACGCAGGGTTCAGAGACGTGGGGCGCATGAACGCAGCTCTCGCGTCGCGACTTCAGGACACGCGTCTGGCGTCTCTGCTGAGAAGAGACGCGACTATCACGTTGCTGATTATTGCGTCCGGGCAGAGACGCTTGAGAGATGCAGGGCTGCTGGGCCCCTCGCCTAGAGGCGCGTGCCTCTTGCACTTGACAAGATGCGCGAGTTTCCCCTTGGCGTATGGGGAATGGGGCTTCAGAGGAGCTAATTTGGTGAGCCTCACGTTTGGGCTGCCAAACGCGGACTTCGCGTGCCGGACGTAGTGCAGCAGAGACACCAGTTTGAACTTTGCGTCCTGCCCCAGTTGGACGATCAGTTGTTCCAACTTGCAGTTGACGCGCACGCCTCCTCTGTCGCCGTTCAGCGTTCCGATTGCGTCGTGGGGGTTGAGAGAAATCAACGACGGCCTGGTACTGAGGGAGAGGATGGATGGCTGGACACCAGAGAACTTGACCCCGCGGGTCTCCTGAGAGACGTTGGCGCGGGTGTTACGCATGGCGCGATTGGCCACGACATCCCTTACAGCAGCTGTCCCTGAGAAGGGCTCAGAGCGGATTCTGGGGCAAGTCCCCGTGGAGACCCTGCGGTAGACGCGGGCCTTTGGGCTCCTGGAGCCGGAAGAGAGGAACTCTTCATATTTTGCCTGGTCGAATTCTACAACGAACGATTCGACCGTTTTCTCCTTGTAGAGGACGTCACCTTGCGCCACAACTTGTTCGTCAGTAACGAAAGTAGTCCCCAGCGGAGTCGCCATCTCTTGTTTGACGGGAGAAAAATTCGCGTAAAGTTTCCTTGAATCAATTGAAAAATTACAACGGACTTATACTCCAGTTACAAAGGAGGGAGGATATTAAATCTTGAATCCTCCCTTTGTTTAATGCTGGATTCTTCAAGTGGCGGTGGAAAGTGAATCTTATTTTCTGTTAACCGGGTGAACGTCAGGAACTTTGGGGATCTTCTCTTCGGGTGGTAGACGGAGTAACACAGCTTGTCGACAAAAATCTCAAAGAGATTGTAGGCAAAGATTAACTTGTACGCAGCAAGTTAGCTGAAGAGTTAGACTCTCTTTCCTTTTTTTTATCCGTTCTCCCCTTTTTCTCATAGCAACGGGGCTATTTATAGAGGTTTCAGGGGTGAACGTGCCCCTAAAAATACTCCATAATGGGGACAACTTGTTGACCCAGAGGCCTTCCACTCTAGTTTTGATGATGATTAACTCATGTAGTTATGTGTACTAATAATCTTGTGTTATTTAGTTTCAGATCATTTATCAAGTTATTAGTTGGTGATTAGCTTCAACAAGATGGTTTAGAAGCTTTCACATGTTGATTCAAGAGCCCGAGCGTCAAAGATCATATATAGCACTTGCTCGGTGGATCATAGAGTTTTGGATCGAGTCGGCTTGGAGATTGCGCTCTACAAGAAGACATCGGTATCATAGTTTAGTTTTGTGTTTAGATCCAAATTGTAAAGATTAGAATAGTATGATATGCTCAAGTTCACAACACACACGTTTCATGTTTTGGTTTTCGGTTTTTGGTTTAACCGATCTTGGTTTGCATGAATAGATTTTATATCAAAACAAGTTTACATGGTTTAATGTATATTAGATTTGTTCTATATACATGCATGCTTCAACTCTTGGACAAACTTACTTTGATATACCTATTTCATGTGTTTTAGGTTTGTGTTCTAACAAAACATAATTTTGGAATTAAGGACAAAAACTATGATATATATATATATGTTTCATGTATATTGAATTTCTATCCATATGCATCATGCTTCAAAGTGTTTAAATATCATGTTTTTGTATTTGGAAGAGTTTTGGACAAAACGTATTTTCTATTCAAAATCCAAGTTTTAGAAAATACAGTTTTTGGTTTTTGGTAAAAATGATAAGACACAAAAATAGCTCATATTGATTGATATTTGAGCTAATTTTTACCACATGTTTATATATCAATGCAAAATGATAAAACTATTTTTAGTGATTTTTAGGAGTGTTAAAAGATTTTTTAAAATATTTTTAAACTATTTTTCTGACCCAGTTTTCTGTTCCAGGCTTCAACCAGTCGGCTAGTCTTCTGACCAAGTCGACTTGGCATGAAGTCGGTCGACCGGGTCGGTCGACCGACGTGCACAGATCTGTGCACGTTTGGCAGACACGGGTACGGTCGACCGTCAGGGTCGACCGGGTCTGAGAGCAGAGCTCTCTGTTGTTTGGGTCGACCGGGGCGGTCGACCGGTAGCTGCCAACAGGCAGAATTTGACCGTTGGACGGTCGACCGGCCGGTCGACCGGCTGTGTATTTCTGGCATTTTCAGCTGCCAACGGCTATATTTTTCTAGGGGCTATAAATACCCCATTCATAGCCTGTTTTCTCCAAGAATTTTTGTGCGAATATTTCCTACTCTCTGGTGTTTTCACAGCAATCAAAAGAAGTTTTTTTAACTCATATTGAACAATCTATTTGGAGTTTTTGCTAGGGTTTGGAAAACCAAAGAAAAGGTTTTTGGGAAAAGATTTTGATTGAACTTCTATATCTTGGTTTCAGTTTTCCCCAAGGATTTTCTTTGTGATTTTAATTTCCATTTCATTGGTTTTCTCCACACTTGAGTTAAATCTACTATCTCTTCTATAGGATCTTTGTGTGGGAGAAAGAAATTATTTGTGGTTGTTTGTTAGACACCAAGTTAAAAACCCAATCTTTGCTTGGCTTTGTGCCTTGGGTTGTATCCTCAAGTTGTGAGGTGATCCTTGTTTGCTTTGTGATAATCCCTCAAGTTGTGAGGTGATTGTTTTGTTGGATTGAAGCTTGCCTCAAGGAGGAGATTATGGTTGTAAAGAGAGGAGTTGGGTACTCCTTGCGAGAGTTCTTTGTGGACTAGCTAGTGGATTAGAAATCCTTCGTGTGTCGAAGGCGGGGATGTAGAGCTGGGTGCTCGAACCTCGAAACATATCTTGTTGTTTGCGCTTGATCCATTGACTCTCACTCTATCTCTCTCTTTACTTTGTGCCTTACAACTATTCATATTGTGCATTCATAATTGCTTCGCTTGGTTGTGTGTGCATCATTTGTAAATTGCACTTGAGTGTATTGCATTAAGTTTTTAAATTCCGCATTGAGTTCACAGATTAGCTATATCACCTATTCACCCCCCCTCTAGGTGATTTTCATAACTTTTCCCGTTATGTGGGCCGTGATTGACCCCATAACCAGGGCAGTTACGGCTGAGACGCGGGTTTCGACCCTCGCGCCTTGGTGCCGCAGTGCTGGCTGAGACGCGGGTTTCGACCCTCGCGCTGGCTATGATTAGCCCCGCGTCTGGAGTTGGAACTCTGCTTTTTGGCGACTTGTCTTTTAATGATTTTTAGACAGCCTATAATCGTGTCGTGCCAGTGTCTTGACTCTTGTATCCATGTTCGTGCGTCATATTTTAGTTACGTCTATGCGCGCGCGCACGGTGATCTAGCCGCACCTTTAGCCATGTTGTACTTTTTAAAAATTTGCTATATCCGTATCATGTTGTACCCGTGTACTGTATTCTTGTTCATGCTTCATAATTTTAGCTACATATGTTTGTAATTCTAAAAGCACCACCTTCTTTTTTAATGGGTCCCCATAGTATTAATTTCCATGACTTCAACTAGCACATTGTGCTCTCATCAGCTTGAAAAGTCCAACTCTAGCAAATGATCCCAGGGCCTTAGCTTAGACTCAACACCAAAAGGAGTGCTAATTGATCTCCCTGGAATAATTGATAGTGGTCACTGATACAGTTCTGTAGTTGTTGGGACCAAGGCAAAACCTGCCTTACGTTTGAAGAAGGTTCTCTGTAATTTATCACATAACTATACTGCATATAATATCATTTTATTTTCCCCCCCAGTCATCTCTGTGCAGAATGGCCCAAAACATCTTTCTCACTCAACTTTTATTTGACATGCTTTGTTATTCTTTGTGTTGGCAGTTCGCACCAAAGTCCTTTATTCCAGCATTATTTGGACATGCTTCAGAAAACATTCGTTCAGCCTCATCACTCGGATCTAATATATAAATCATATGCGGCGAGTAAGCATTATCTACTTTGGTTTGTATGTGATTGATGAGCATGGTCATGTCACCTGCACCCTGAGCAGATATAGTTTTCTTAGACATTGTCATAGTGGCTGAAACTGTAGTTAAATTTGCTTCTTGCTATTAAAGTCATCTTTGGATTATTTTGCAGGGAGATAAGAATATCTTCAAATTTGAGGGCGATCACAGCTCGCCGAGATCACAGTTCTATTATGACACTGTTTCAATTTTTTTTTTTTGCAAAGTCCTTCACCCTCCTATTTCTTCGCCACTTCCAAATAAGGTAGAGAAGTACTATGATTTGGGAGATCTGCGAGTTGGTCGTGGTGCAAATGAGGTTATCTTTAAAACCCTTTTTCATGATCTTGATCTTTTGTTTTTTGTGTGTGCGCATGCGTACGCACACACATGCTGGCATACATCAAGACTTGAATATAAGGGGGTGTCCACTGCCCACCCCAACCCTTTCATGTCAGCCAGGCTTGGGGGCAGTTGTTGGTTTTCTTGTTATTGTATTTTTTTGTTTTGGTGGGGGGCTGTTGTAGACTGAATGGCTGGGAACTGACCTGTTTGGTTGATTCCATTAATATGTTTACAATTAATTCAATTCATGTTGATGCTTGACAAACTGGTTAAGGAGATGCTAATATGAAAAATTGGCATGGCTTGTTGACAGAGTTTGTTGTATGAGATCATTGCCGATTTACGAGCAGCTGGTAACAATGCAGCAAACTCGTCATCAGCTCCTCCTGGCATTCCACTTACTTCAGGCAAGATCTCTGAGAATCACAACATGTTTTATTGCCATCTTCTCCTTTTCAAAACTGTTTAATCTCTGCCTCTTCTCGATATGCCAAAGGCGCATCTTTTAACTGATGCATAGGCTTCACTCATGTGGGTTGAAGATGTCAGTGAAGTGGCATTCCTTTTGGTGTTGTCAGAAATGAGTATGTGAAGTATTTCTTGTTGTTCCTTGCTGACAGGTTGGTGTTTTGCAGGTTCCACTGTAAAATGAGTAGTTGAGTTGCTATCTGAAAGTGTATCTAGCTTATCGGTCAAAGACGAAGTGGTATGTAATTTGACTCCGACATTTTCTACCTTGCCTACAAGTCAATTCTCAAATATCATAGTGATAAATGCATAAATTTTCTTTTATTTGATGAAGCTAATATCGATGTGGTAGAGAATGCTTCTGAAGGTTCACATTCACATGTTATCATTCTAGCTTTATGGAAATTATTCTATTTGTTGCTGCAACTGTCCTGTCATCAACATTATGGCATGTTAAACTTGCTAACTTATCTTAATTTCCCTCTCTCGACTGTTATGTGATTGTGGCTACAGTTGTGCATGACTCTTTAAGTTTCTTTAATACTTGGAAGCCATGTGCCAAAATCTGGTTGCACGAATGGAAAAAGTTTGCAGCTTCTTTATGAATTCATGTGTCAAGATCTAGTGGCAGAAGTAGAACCATTTGCAATTCTCCAAGTTGGTCATACAGTTTCATGGTTGAATTGGCACGTATTACTAATTCATGTGCCAAAAGCTAGTTCGCAAGAACGGGTAAATGAACATCGATAAAGGAAATTGAATTTTGTACGATAATGGTAAGAAATTATTAGCCTACCCAATTCCTTTTCCTTGTCCCAAAATCCCCGAACAAGGGGATAAACAAAAGGGACTTTTTTCTTTGTGGTCTATCTCCAACTTTCAACTTGTATGGAGCTAAACATGACAAGCGTGTCAACTCATTTAATTTGATGCTACTTCCTATCCAGGATAAAGCCAATGTGCATAATGATGTGCAGAATGAGGAATGTTACTCCTATTCAAGCTCCACTTGGAGAGCTGGGGAAGGTGTTCCTCTTTAGGTGGAGGGAGTGAGGAGTCGTCCTCGGCTGGTGTCCCTGGAGTTTCTGACAGCAAAGAACAAGCTGACGACCCTGCGGTTTCTGACAGCAAAGAACGTTCCACAATTCCTAAGATGATGAACGTTCCACAATTCCAAAGATGGAAACTGTTAGACGTGACAGGAACTAAGTAATGGCTTGGAGATGAAATCTTGACAAGTCACTTACAATCCTAACTACCATGATTCATGACCCTTGATAGAACAATCTGATAAATATTAACAAGGACAGGACCCGAAAAAATCCAAAATATAGAAGAAATATAACTGAAAACAGGTTGTGAAACGTGATTCTTTCCATGGTTTGTTTAATAAAGATAACTATTTTCCTCGCGTTAGAAAATGCTGTACATCTGTTAATTTTTACTTTGGAGATATAGAGATAAATAAGTAAACATAAAACTTTTTTTTATCGGTCTGTGTGTGTGTGTGTTGTGTTTATCAGTCTTTAAAATAACTTCAATATCAGCATCTACAACAATGAATTTAGCTATATGAAGCTCTCTTGAGGTATAATTTATGGTTTTCGCCAATCCATTTTTCATATATGCTACGGTCATTCTGAGTGCCTTGTATTTTCAGGCCTCTTGCAGCCATGTCCTTTCTTTTCGATTACCACGATGTGAGACAAAGCGATAACTTTGAAGTTGCTGCATCATATGTCTGTTAATTTCTTCTCATTTGGCCCATTTTCAGGTATCAAGTCTATTAGATACTATTGGAATATCATATCGGATATCTTAAAACCTGAAATGTTATTGCCAATATATGTTAGAATCGGTCGATATTTGAAATCATTGATTAGACCTAAGACTTCAAAGAGGGGTTTCCCTTTTTGGTCATATCAGCCTTCTTAACTACTCCCATCAATTTAAGTGGGCCCACTATCATTACAATAACTTGTAACATAAGACATAAAAGTAAAAGAGAGTTATCGTGTATACAAGATACTGTTTGCATTGTTTGGTGGGCATTGCTCACTTTTTGCTCTATCCCCACCCTGTCACTCATTAAGCTTTTTTCTGCTCCTGAGAGTCCGGGGTTTCCCCAACTGTTTCCTCTTAACCTTTCTTAAGACACCTATTGTCAGCCAGACTAGTAAGTTCCTCAACTGCACTACCAATCCGATAGTGCTAATATGCTGCTATCGTGCCGCTCTAGTTGCAGACCCAAACCCTTTCTGTAGATTAGCTTTTGAGACCATTATTGCAGGTACTACTCTTGCCTTCCAACTTTATTTGCATTATGCTAAGCCTGTCTTTCCTCTTGTAGGAAACAAGCACGGACTCGGGGCAACATCAGTTGACAAAGAAACAACACAATACTTCGGTTGATCATTCTCTACCTGGGATGGTCTATACCATTACCTATGCATTTCGATATGCGATACATTTGCTAATTGTTTCTGATTCCTTTGGTGAACAGAAGACTTTAGGGTGCTGGCGACACCATTGAGGCGAATACAGAAATCAAGTACCAAGTTGAATGGAGAAGGGGATACACTGAGCCAGCGCTTAAGGCTCTGCTTCCTCGGACGAGGACCACACCGCAAGAGGCACGAGTCAGTCTAGACCATCAACCGCAACTTCTGTAACATGCCAGCAGATATGTTTTTGCTAAAGTTTTTCACTCAACCATAGAGAAGGTTTTGATTCCTGATCTCCCATTGTTTTCTAACTAAAAGATGTGGAGCTGATGGGTCGACATGTATGTGATGAATCTTTGTTCTGTCAGATGTCGCAGTACTAATACATAGCAGTGGCATTTTGAGGGCTTTACTTTGGGAAATGCTCTGTATTGTTGATATGCATGCATTGTATTATGAAAGAAGAATTGTAAGGTGGAACATTTTTGCTCAAATCAATTGCTAAAATGGTTTGAGAATGTGGATTCTCAGTTGAAATGACTTCTATGTGATGAAATTGTGAGATTCAGATTGGCTACAGATTCTTGCTTTGTTGGTGCAGAATTGTTTGCCTAATTCAACCATTTTACAATCCTTGAAGACAGGGTATGCTCAAATAGAAACTAAATCAACCATTTAATCATCATTATCCTTAATAAAACAGAAAATTCCCATTCAAAATAGTATTTTCTTGCTACAGCCTTACCCCAAAAAGAAGAAAAAAGAGATTAGAATATAAAAAGTATTGTCCTCAACTCTTTGCATGGGCATGAGAATGAAATTGAGAAGTAGTCTGTTGATGCAGAGTAACATGTTTTAATTCATGAAATTTTTTTTTTTTTTTTTGTTTGAGATCCACTTCTATGCTTATGTGTTTTTGTTCGTACTTTTTTTTTTCAGCGCAAATAAGTGGTATATTTATTATGATCTTATCTTCTGCTAGAAATTGTGATTTCTTCTTCTCGATTGGAGTTTTAGTATATCGAAAGAGATTTTAATATAGTATTAAAGCAATTCATATTTAATACTCTCTCGGCGCACATTAAAAGAAACAAAAACAAATTAAATGGAGCAACATTTACTATGAATCACAATCATGTATGCTTGAAATATTTAAAACCGACTGAAAGGAGGTTTTCTCTTATGACTCATATAAAAACTTTGTCTGTCTATCTATCTTCATCTATGAAAGAAAGAACATTGTCGACCCCCTTTTTCTTCTCTCTCTCAGCTCTCCCTCCTTTTCCCCTCATTCTTCTTCCTCTCCCTCTTCTCCTCCTGACTGATCGGTCAGCAACCGACAACAACAGTATGCTTAGAAATCAAAACCGTAGAAGTGACTTTTTCTCTATTGACTTGTATAGAAACTTTGTTCGTTCATTTTTTCGTCTTCATCATCAGAGAGAGAGCAGTATCGATCCTCTCATCCTTCTTCCTTGCTCAGCTTTTTATTTCTTCTTTCTCTTTCTTCTCCATCTCTCCCCTCATTTTCTCTTGGCGGAACAATTGGTTTCCCATTCCCACCGACAGCAGTGGTACCCCAGTCTATAAAATTTTATTCAAGGTTACTTCGGGGCTGTTTGGTTGGTTGCAAAACTTTGCAAAATGTAAAAGTTTTGCAACTTTACACTTTTCACTTGTTTGTTTCCATTTGCAAAATGCAAAAACTTTTCAACTTACAGTTGCTACAGTTAAATTTGTGGTCATTTAATTCTCACTTTTACACTCATATTTTCTCACTTGCAGTTGCTACAGTTAAATTTGTGGTCATTTATTCTCACTTTTACACTCATATTTTCTCACTTGCAGTTGCTACAGTTAATTTTGTGGTCATGTAACTCTCACTTGTAGTACACCAATTCAAAACAGTTACTTGATAATCAATATATAATTTAATATTTTTAAATTTAATATTTTAAATAGTGTTCAATTCTTATTTAAGTATTTAATTATTTTATATTTTTAATCTTTAATTTTTTATTGTTTTTAATATTTTTTTAATATTTAATATTTTACTATTTTAATTTACTATTTTTATTTAACATTTTATTTAATATTTTATTATTTTATTAATACTTATTCCATTTTTTATTATTTTATTTAGAGTAAATATTTTATTAATATAACAATATTATACTTTAATATAAAATTACTATATATTTAGTTATTTAATTTTTAATATAAAAATACTTTATTAATATCATAATATTTTTATTATTATATTATTTTATTATGTTAATATTGTAATAATAATTCAGTATAATAATACTATAATGATAATTTATTATTAAATTATAATTATATTTACTTTGTTAATTTTATATTTCTATAATATTACAATATATTATAATAAAATTTTTACTATAATAATTTCAAGTATTTTTAATATTATTACTATATTTTTACTATATTTATTTCTTTTAACATTTTTTAATATTTATATTTTATTAGTATTCTTAAAAATTTTATTATGTTTTTTAGATTTCTTAAAATTTTATATCATTTATTTAATTAATATTTTAGTAATATTTTACTATTTATACTAATATTTTATTAATATTATTATTATAATAAAATATTAAGATTATTAATTTTTTTCTCAAATTTATTAATACAATTTAATTTGCAATATTAGATTTATTTAATAGTATTTATAATATTTAAATCACTGCTACAGTTAATTTTGTGGTCAATTTTTCCACTTTCACTTTTACATTACCAACCAAACACCGTAAAACACAAAATACTTTACCATTTACACTTTCACTTTACCAACCAAACACCGTAAAACACAATATACTTTTCCATTTACACATCACTTTATCAACCAAACACCGTAAAACACAATATATTTCACTGCTACAGTTCACTTTTTCCATTCTCATTTTACAACTTAACGTTTTGTAACGAACCAAAACAGGCCCTTCGTCCCCGCTGAGCGTTCCCTCTCCCCGAAAACTCGCACGTGTCAACTCCAGCAGTAATTGCGGCCCGAAAGGCCACAAATAAGGTCTTAATCTCCACACATCTCTATTTATTTTTTTATTGAGCTTTTTTTTTTAAAAAAAGGTCTTTCCCCATTGTGGCATCAACCTTATGTTCTTCAAATCCCAGACCTTTTTGATCTCTCGTTTTCCCTTCGTTTTTCTGATCTCTTCCCTCCTCTCTCAGCAGCAAAGCAAACACCTTGATCACAGTTTTTGTTATTCGACTTCGATTTGAGCTGTTGCATGGTACTTTTTTCCCCTCATTTTGATGCACCCTTTATTTCTATTTCTGTTGGTATTGGAATTGTCATAGAATTTTTCTGAGCAGCATCAAAGCCGAAAGAGTTCGTTTTGCAAATCGCCTAATTTTGGACGGGAAATCCAGAAAGGAGAGATTTTTGTATGTTCTTGATCTCTCTTCTTTTCCTATTTTCCCCTATTTTTTTTATGCGTTTAGATTACTCGATTATGTTTTGGTTATTAAAGCTGAGAGCTTTAGTAGATCGAATTGACTGAATTGTTGAGAATTTTAGTAGATCGAAAGGGAGCAGACATTAAAACCAAGTGCAAGGCCTTTTATTTTATTCGAATTTTATTATTTCTTCACTTGTTGCCACAATGTGCAGAAGTGCTTTTAATGACTCTTTTTTTCTGTGTGGCATTTATTGAGATAATGTCTGATATGTAAATCTGAAGTTATCTCCATCGTGTAGGTAAATAAGTGCCAGTATCCTTCATACCAGTTTCCTCATATCACCAAAATGGGTGGTGTAGTTGGAAGGAGTGACTCGATAAAACAAACTTCGGTGTCGAAGCTCGAGGCAAAGATGGTTGAAGCAATGCAGAAACGGGCATTACAAGGAACCTCCATGAAATCGTTCAACAGCATCATTTTGAAATTTCCGAAAATTGATGAGCCTAAGAAAGTGCAGGACGATTTTTCAGGAATTTGGTGAGTATTTTTGGTTCTGAGTAGAGAGTCCAGGTAGCTTTGCAATCTGAGTAAGCCCCTAGCATTTGAACAAATTTTATTTGCTATTCCGTTCTGTTAGAGATTGATAGAAACTGGAAATCAAGAACGGGAATATAATCAGGTCATAATTGTTTTATGTGTATAGTACTGCCTAGTATTAAGTTTTTGCATCTGATTGAAGACCTCACCACTTCGGAATCCAATTGTTTCGCTCAGTCACCTCTTTAAACCGTTAAAGTTGGTCTGTATATTTGAATCTAAGCTGACATGATCTTGGGTGAAAAAGCAAGTATATCACAATATTCTGACCTGGGTGAAAAAGCAATTTTATCACAATGGTCTGACCTGAAAACATTTAAGTTCTCCAGACCTAATGGACATTATGTATATACATTGTCAAGCAAATAGAATGTTCACAAGAGACCAAACACCTTTTTGATTCAAGTACACCAATAACAAATGACTTATCACTTTGATGGAGATCGATTGAATTTTAAACTGCAGTTATGTGATTGCATGCTTTTTTTGGTCTACTTGTGCAGCAGTATATGCTACTATTATCTTATAGAATTACAAATATTGAATTTTCTTTTAAAAAAGGAAAAAATAAAAATGAAAAAAGAATAACAGGATAGAACCTTCTATCTGACCTCACATTGAAAAGTGAAAACAATTAGCGCATATACTTGCCTGCTAGTAGTTGAATTTTATGTGTACAAGACAACAAAGACTCCATACAAGAACTCTGGATAGGAAGAAACTATGTCTGCAGCACCAAACAAGTTTTGACTTCTTTTAATCTGTCTGGAATTACCACAGATAACACCGAGTGGAGATGTATTCTCTTATTACTTCTCTGTCCTATTTTTGAAGCTTCTTATATGAAGGAAGTAACTTGCCATTCTATGATGCAAGGATTGTTCATGTCCACTTTTGTAAGTGTAGAGAAATAGAAAACCCTAGAAGTAGATTGTATATTATGAAAGAGAGTTACAAGATATATATAGAGAATAAGGAGGGTATTTGGGTAAAGATAGTAATCACCCAATAACCAAATACTAATGACTTAACTTAACACTCCCCCTCAAGCTGGAGAATAGACATCCAACATGCTCAACTTGTTACAAAGATTAGAATACATCTGAGGTGAGGTAGCTTTGGTAAGTAAATCAATTAATTGCTCCAAAGATGGTGTGAATTGTAACATAACCCCTTCTTGGTCCAAGCATCTCTGACAAAGTGACAGTCAATCTTAATGTGTTTGGTCCTTTCATGAAACACTAGATTCTGGGCAATATAGATGGTATACTGATTATCACAATGCATAGACATTGGTCCAGGCTGTCTGAAACCAAGTTCCATCAGTAAATTTTTTTAATCACACCATTTCGCATGCTGTATGAGCCATAGCTCTATACTCAGCTTCAGTACTTGAGCGAGACACAACATCTTTACTTCTTGCTCTTACAAGTTACTAATTTTCTCCAAGAAAGGTGCAGTAGCCAGTAGTAGACTTTCTATCCCTCGATCACCAGTATATCCTGAATCAGAGTATCCAGAAATGTGTACATGTTCATGTTTCCTATACACCAACCCTTTTCCTAGACAACTCTTGATGTAAACTAGAATACTCATCGCAGCTAACCAATGAGTCTCTTGGGTTGATGCATGAATCTACTCAACTCCTACAACAAAGTTTATCTGACCTAGTCACTGTAAGATAAATCAGCTTCCCAATCAATCTTCTATCTCTCCCTGGATCATCAAGTGTATTACTGTCATCAAACCATAAAGCTACATTGACTTTCATTGGTGTATTAGCAGGCTTGCATCCCAAAAATTATGTTTCCTCCAGAAGGTCCATAGCATACTTTCGCTGAGAAAGTACACTGTGTTGTTGATGTGCAACTTCAATTCCTAAAAAGTATTTTGGACGTCTCATTTTCTTGGTCATAAAATGATGTTTGAGATACATCTTAGTCTCCACTATTCTAGTTGTCACTACCAGTCAGCAAAATATCATCAACATGAATAGCCAGAACTACAATGCCGACCTTGTGCGTCGAACGAAGACAATGATCTGAATGATATCGGCGAAAGCCAATACCCAGAAATGGTAAGACTGAACTTCTCAAACTACGGCCTTGGACTCTGCTTGAGTCCATATATAGCCTTCTTTAAACGACAAACTTTAGTTTTCCCATGAGCAATATAACCTGGAGGTTGCTTCATATGAACTTCCTTCTGAAGATCCCCATATAAGAAGGCGTTCTTTACATCCATCTGGAACAATAGTCATGACAAGTTAAAACAATAGAAAATAGAATCCTGATAGAGTTCATCCTGGCAACTAGAGAGAACGTCTCAAAATATCGATGCCATATGTCTGAGTATAACTTTTGGCCACGAGCATGGCCTTATATCTATCCACAGATCCATCGGGTGGTACTTTAAAGTAAAGACCCAGCGATAACCAACAACCACCGCATCTGTTGTTTGAAACTAACTCTCAAGTTTCTCTCAAAGTAAGAGCTTCCATCCTCTCATCCATAGCCTGTTTTTAGACTGGTACCAATAAAGCCTCTGTATAAGACTTGGGTATAAACTTAGAAGATAAAGAGAGAAACTGGCGAAAAGTGGGGTTTAGGTGATCATAAGAGACGAAATTCAAAATAGGGTGAGAATGGGATCGTTTACCTTTTCGAAGGGCAATAGGAGTATCAAGATCAGAGGGAGAAGCTGGTGGTGGAGGACCGTTCTTTTGAGAGGGATTACAACACCAGTATCCTTTTTTTGTTCTAGAATACCCGACAAGACACATTTTATAATCTAGGAGATAGCTTATCTAGCCCAGGAGAC